>JARFIZ010000190.1:0-69566 GCA_036325965.1 Sinopyrophorus schimmeli
GACTTTGGTATTTCCGCAAAGACTTTATCAACCATTTTAAAACCACTGACTTAATTGTAGCTGCTGAAGATAAAAATGACCACCATTCTAGAAAAAGGCTAAAAGTGCCTCTTTTCCAATCTGGAGAAAGCTATGATTGAATGGTTTAGGTATGCACGTAATAAAAATATTCCGATTTCGGGACCTGTACTGTTAAAAAATTAGAAGAGTTCGCGCGCCTATTACATTATGATAATTTCAAAGCAAGTCAGGGTTGGCTGGAGAATTTCAAAAAAAGGAACCTCGTCATTCAAAATGTAATATGTGGTTAAAGTGCAAAAGTGTCTGAAAACGATTGTGAACTTTGGAGGCATAAAGTCTTAACACCATTACTGCAAGAGTATGAACATAGCAATATTATTAACGCCGATTAAACTGCTTTGTTTTTTAAATGCTTACCGGATAAAACTTTGACTTTTTTAAATGAAAAGTGTTACGGTGGGAAACGCAGTAAGGAAAGAGTGACTTTGATGGTAGGAGCTAAAAATGAATGATTTATATATATATATACTTATACGTAAGTGTGTAACTGACTTTTTTTAATAACTCGAATTATTGATAATTCGAATTACTTTGGTGTCCCTTCGACTTATCGAGGTTCGACTGAATGCCAAATCATGGCTAAAACAGTCTCATATTTATTTTTGTGCCATCTTCATTGAGCACTGCATTTTTTGGTTTTTTTTTTAGGGCTTTTGATTACATCCGTACCATCTGTGAATAAATTATACGGTCGAAAATGCCATTTAGGAATGCTCTGTTTATTTTTCTACCGATATTGATCATTTTTATGTCATTTTGCGTTTCTTATCAACTATTAATTTTAACCACTCAAAATGTTTTTTGACTATATCGTCGTTATTTATAAACCGATTTTGACTATTCTTAAACAAAACAAAAGAAAATCGAGTACTTTATTGAAACATAAGTCGTGGTAGACGCCGAAGGCACTAAACGCGCAGCGTTTCTAATACGCGGTCCAAAACAAAATCGCGTAGCGATTTTGTCTGGCATAATTCGCGAAGCGAATTTTGCTAGTTATATACTTATAAAAAAATAAGCATTACAAAATCTCTTTCGAGATAGCGTCCATGTTTTTGGACCTTGACCATTCAAATTTGGTACGAAGGTGGCAAATTACGATCGACAAGTTTTAAAGGGGGGTTCGAGTGGGGCTTAGGGGGGCACTATTTTTACTTATTTCGATTTTCCTTGCGCAGATCGTCCTGGAGGGGAGAGGGAAGGGGGTACAGAATTGAATTTTGGATATGTGGTAGCCCCATTAAAGGCACACGTTTTTGTTTTTTGTGCGCCGCGATATCTTTATCGGGGGCCGCGATATCCGCCTCCAAAAAACCGTTTCTGCGCAAGAAATTTTACCCCCACTTTTTTTCAAATGCGATTTTCGGCCATTTCCCGTACACCAGTTCAAAAAATGACATGCATCGGGACCCCAAATCAAATGCTGCCCTATCAGATCCTTATTTTGTTTTTTAGAAATACGGCCTGAAGGCCCTAGCCGTGCGCAAAATTTCAAACTCTAATTACTCGAAAACGGTAGCCGCAAGCTGCGTAAAATATTTAAATTCGAATAGAACGCGTTATTTTACGTAGGAAAAGTTAAATTTTGAATGGGCAGAGCCCTGGGGCTCCGCAAAAAATCTTAAAAACGGCTTTTTGGTGTTTTTGATAGCTAATATCTCCGAAACTAAAAACGATAGAAAATTGGGGTTTGCGCAGGTAGAAAGACCGTTCTTTTTAGATGCTAATAGTCATCTTTCAGGACATTAGGGCTGCGTAGGGCTCCGCCTCGATTTTTTTACCAACACCTTTGAAAGCGATCGTTTTTACGCTACGGAAAACATCATTTTAATTCACCCAATACAACATTTCTAATTCTTCCCATCGTCATATCTAAGACTTGGAATTTTTAAAAGGGGTTGAATTGATATTCGCTAGAAAGCCCAAAAATGAGTGCTTCTTACTGTTAATTAAAAAAAAAAATTCTTTAGGCGTTTGGCCCTCAGGACCCCGTAAATAATTAAGCGGAATTTCTAAAATAGGGGTATGTTTGATGCAGCATACCGGCTTAGGGGTTGAAAATAGACCCCAACATAAAGCGAACGAAAGTGTCATGAGATCTTCCAGATTCATGTAAAAAAAAGTTTTTGTAAATCGGTTAAGGGGTTCTCGAGATATTAGATTAATAAGAAAAAATTAACGGCTCGCGCACGAGTTTTGAAAATTTGACGTTTCATCTGACAGATAAAGGAAATTTATTATTATACAAATTATGCATTTTGATGTACTTTTGATTGCTGATATCTCCTAAACTAATAACATTAGAAAGGTGGGATTTGCGCATATAGAAAGAGCGGTCTTTTGAGATGCCGAGAGTCATCTTTGAGGATACCAGTACTGCGTACGGCTCCGCGCCAGGAATGCTCCGTCAGCTTTAAAACCGACCGTTGTTACGTTACGAAACAACCTTGGGAGGACTCCACGAAATACAACACATTTTATTAATTCTTTACAACGTCATTTTTAAGACTTAGCATTTTCAAAAGGGGTTAAATTTATATTTGCTGGAAAGCCCGAAGATGAGTGCTTCTTACTGTTCATTTTACAATAATTTTTCTTTAGAAGTTCGGCCCTCAGGGCCTCCTAAAAAAATTGGGTAGAATTCCTAACGTAGAGGTATGTTTAATGCGGCATACAAGTTTGGGGGGTTAAAGATACACCCCAACATAAATTAGTAAATTAGTTTTAACAAATTTGATTACAAGATGCATAAAATGGATTAATTATTAATTTTTGCAGTTTCGTACATATTTATTTAAATTAGCGTCTTCGATCGCCTACTTGCAATTTTAAAACGTCGATTTACATTTTTTACTATCACTACAAATAATTATTTATTCCTTTTAAATTATGTATTGAAAATACTCTCCAATAATGAGTAACAAGAGGTTTTCTTCTTGGACAGACGTTTTTCTTAATGAAGGTATTGTTTCTTCCCGTCTTTAACCGTTATGAAACAAAAAAAATGTTTAAATTCGAATTCAAAGCATTATGGGTTGGAAATATGAAATTTTAAAAGGCGCAAAACACCGGGAGCTTTGCAAAAATCTTAAAAGGCGGGCTTTTTTCGGTAATTTTTGATTGCTAATATTTCCGAAATTAAGAGATTAACGGGCAGATTTGCGTAAACAGAGCGGCTTTTGAAACCTTAAAACTCGTATGCGAGGAAGCCAAGGCGACCAATTCTGTAACACTTTTAAAAACGAACTTTTTACGCTACGAAATAAAATATTTTATTTAGCGAAATACAACATTTTTAATGGTTCTCATGTCTTATCTCAGACATACTCAATTTTATTTTTTATAGTAGTACAAAATAACTGACTGAAGAAGCAAACAACATTTCCACATAACAAAATTAACAACGAATTTTAGAGAGGTATTTACATAAACTAACCCATCGAAAAAACAAACTGTACTAAAATCACAAACTAAATTTCTTTCTTTTTAAACGCTCAAATTAAGGGACGTTCGAGAAGCTGATATTTACAATGTAGGGTCGGCTAAAATCTCCAAATTCGTAACGCTCATCGACTGGTCATCGAAACCAGTTTAGAAAAAAAAGTATTTTAGACCTAATAATAAACAAAAATGTATATGCTGTATTTGCAGCTGATTACGGCTATCTACTATCCAAGTAAAAAGTATCGTCATCTCACTTTGAAGGCCCAGGTTTTGAAAAACACTAAATGTATTTTAATCAAACTAAAATCGGATTATAGTCAAAATATTTCTGTACGCCCATGAATAATTTTATAATTTTTTAACAAGGGAGTAATTCGTTACCTTAATTTTATGTTTCAGAAAACTGTGTTTTTACTTATATTTTAAAAATGCTTACCTTTGTTCATTTTAATTAATTATATTATATATATGTATATGATAGATATATTCTTTTAATTAAAAAATTATGTTATTGCGTTAACTGAAAAAGAGGTTTTAATCTATTTCAATTTCTCATTTGATAAAATATTTTGCAAAAGTTGATTGGATATTGAGAGTAAAACTAAATAAATTGCTCTGTAGTATTATTAATAAAAATAATATTAATTAGTTAAAATTTTAAAATTTAAATTATGTTACGAGATGCGTAAGTGAAACGAAAAATGCAACAAAATCGCAATGCGATTTTGCGTAGAAGAAGGCGAAGCGGCAAACAAGTTCACATTAAATGACAATAAATTGGTATCAACAAAAATGCAGCAAAATCGCGAAGCGATTTTGCCAGAAAATAGCTGCAAAGCGGCAAACAAATTTGCATTGAATAACAATAAATCGGTACTAAAAATGCTGCAAAATCGCGAAGCGATTTTGCCCAAAAGTTAGCCGCGGAGCGGCAAACAAGTCACATTGGATAACAATGAATCGATGCTAACAATAAAAATGCAGCAAAATCGCAAAGCCATTTTGCCTAGAAGTACCGGGCTTTTATAAAAATCAAAATGTCAACTTACACTGACAGATTTTGAATTTTACTTGAAGCCGAAGGTCTTAAACGCGATAGCATTTATCAAAAGCGGTAAACAAGTTCACATTGAATAACAACAAATTAGTATTAACAAAAATGCGGCAAAATCGCAAAGCCATTTTGCCCAGAGGTTAGCCGCGAAGCGGCAAACAAGTCAAATTGGATAACAATGAATCGATGCTAACAATAAAAATGCAGCAAAATCGCAAAGCGATTTTGCCTAGAAGTACCGGACCTTAAGAAAAATCAAAATGTCAAGAAATACTGACAAATTTTGAATTTTACTATAAGCCGAAGGTCTTAAACGCGATAGCGTTTATCAAAAAAATACCGACAAATTTTGAATTTTTCTAGGAGCCGAAAGCCTTAAAGCCGATAGCGTTTAGCAAAATCGCGAATGCGATTTTGCCTAGAAGTTAGCCGCGAAGCGGAAAACTTCTAGTTAAATATTATAATGAAATAATATATAACTTCAAATTTTTTTAAATTACCGTTTTTTTTTTTTAATTTTGTTTAGTCTTTAATTGCTATAGTGCGCTGCTAGTTTCTGCTGCCTTATTAACGTGGGAAATCTACAATAACTAAAAAAGTCAAGAAACGGCGGGATTCTACCTTTAAGTTGGTATTGAAAAGTCAGACCGAGCGAACTAAACTAGATGTCATCTAAAAGCATTGAGTGCTCACTAAAAATTTTGTTTACATCCGTCAGAATTGCGATCGAAAAACTTATAAAAATGTCAAAATATTCGTTCAAAGGGCGTATTTTTGTGCTAAAACGTGAATCAAAGCATTGAATTTTGAGTATGAATCTGCACGTATTCTTGTACAAAGTCCAAGTGTTACGCCACTGACTGATGTTAATAAAAAGCGGAGAGAGGTCTTCGCCAACGAAATAATAGTCAGAAAAAAAAAATTCAGAGATAAGCTTTGACAAGATTTTCTTTTTTTTCAAAGCACATTTTCACACAAATGGCTATATTAAACCGGAAATGCTCCACAACGTGACCCACGATTTAGAAAAACGCCTTATCGTTACAGGTGGCGCCATCTTCGAAAACGTCATTTCATAAATTGTTTTTAAAACTAGTCCATAACCTTATCTTTATTTTACCCGTGATCGTTATACTTTTTGAATAAATAGCATTTGAAATGAGTCCGTTGATTTTGGAACACCCGGTAAGTAGATACTTATATATGTTCGTGTATTATTCACTTTTTTTTAAATGTTTAATTGAATATTTTTTTGGTGAATTTAGGTATTGATATAGTATTATCGGACAGTTCTGTGGTAGATAAAACAAAATAGGTGTATAATCACGTAAATAAGGGTATGAAAAGTTTCAACGAATATAGAATTTTTGCACAATTCCAATAAAAAGGACCTTTTATTATATGTTTTACTATGGTATGTACAACGAATGAGATCAAAATCAACTGTATAACTCCAGTGGGTTATAAATTTAATAATTTTTTACATATGAAATGCTCTAAATTAATTTAATATTAGGTTTGTAATTTTGGTTTTCACAAATCGACTGGGTTACAAATTTTTTGAATCACTTCGGTCAATGTTATAATTTTTTCCGTTTGACAGTTGACAGTAGCGTCTTTTAAATTACTTTAGAAACAAAAACGTGGATCGCAAAAACGAACTTTTTCGTCATATTTTGCTTTTTTATATTCATAAAGGCAAGAAAGCGTTCAAAGACTTGTGTGAAGATTATAGTGATGAATGCTTAACAGAAAGTACGCGCCAGAATTAGTTTAAAAAATTTTGTTATGAAAATCTTTCATTTAAAGATGATCAACATTTTGATCGACTAACTGAGGTTAATAATGACCAAATCGAAACCATAATCGAAGCAGATCGGCATATAACTGTGAGACAGATTGCAGAGAAGTTAAATGTGTCACACATAACAATCGAAAATTATTTAAAATGCCTCGAAAATGTTAAGAAGCTCGATATTTGGGTTCCACATAATTTAAAGAAATTTACACAACGGATGAGTATTTTTGTTATGCATACCCCAACTAAACGGATCATTTTATGAAACTAATCAACATTGGTGATGAAAATTAGGTTGTCTACAATAACATTAATCGAAAGTGATCATGGTTCAAGCGTGATGACCAACACAAAGCACATCAAAAGTTGAATTACATCAAAAAGAGATCATGTTTTAAGTTTCGTGGGATTATAAAGGTGTTGTGAATTTTGAGCGGCTTCTACGGAACCAAACGATCAATTCAAATTTTGACTGTCATCAATTGATGAAATTGGAGGAAACAATCAAAGATAAACGACCAGAATTAGCTAATCGCAAAGGCATTATATCCCACCATGACAACGCTTGACCTCACACATCTTTAGTTACTCGACAAAAATTTTGAGCTTCGCTGGGAACTGACGTCACATCCACTAGATAGCCCTGACCTTGCACCATCAGATTACCATTTATGTCGATCTTTACGAAACTTTAAATGGTAAAAATTTCACTAATGATGATGACCTAAAATCGCACTTGATTCATTTTTTTTGCTCATAATGATCAGAAGATCTACGAGCGCGAAATAATGAAGTTACCAGAAAGATGGCAAAGGGTTATTGTAAAAGTGGTATATTTGAAGTTGATTAAAATCCGTTGTTTGTATAAACAAATTGAATTTTATTTTAAACTAAAAAACTGAAAGTACTTTCTTACTGACCTGATGTTTCACGGTTTTAATTTTGAAATCAATTTTATTTATTGGTTTCGTCTTAATCTTATTGAAATTAACTAAATTATTTAATTTTGCAAGATTATAATTTATTTTAATTATAAAATTCAATTACATTTCTAATAAATACTAAATACTATTCATAATTTATTAATATGCCTTTACGTTCCCTGGCGATTTCAACATTTTAGTCGTCGATTCCGCTCAAAGACTGCATGGCGACATTTTAAAACAATTTTACTAAATCATGATAAGTCAAATAAAAGTTTTTTTTAAATCATTTGTAACATACAATAGTACTTCAACAGTTATTAGCAAGTAATTATAGAATTAGTTTGTTTTTTAATGAAAAGCTCGTCTATTTATTATTCCACATATTTTGTACCCAATTCTTTCTCTTACAATTGAAATAATAATCGTTTTCACACTTTTTTGCACCTACACGGAGAAAAAAATATCCTTAATATAACTATCTAACGTATACCCAATTGACGTATTGTTCTGACAAGGATTCGAATGTCTAATTTAACGATATTTATATGTCAATTTGACGATCAAAACAGCTCTCCATAGTATACTTATAATAAGGATTCATTTATTTGATTCAAGCGTTCAAACGAAAAGCTCTCGTGAACGTGTGCAGTATTCGTCGTGTAGGTAACTGGATAGTTAATTTGAGGATTTGAATAGCTATAATAAGGATACGTACGGTTATTATAACGATATTTTGTTCTCTGTGCATATCCGTTAAATCACTATGACAAGAATCTTTTGAATGTCTAAAACAGTAATACGGATCGTTACTATAACGATACGCAATAAGGATACTCTGGATAGTTAAATTAGCTATACGGCGTATCCCTGTGAAAGATAACTATCCAACGGATAGCTATAATAAGGATACGTATGGTTATTATAACGATATTTTTTTCTCCGTGTAATGTTTAGTCTCTTATTTATATAGATAAGATTATAATAGACGTTTTAAGATCATCGGCAATCAGTGGCGCTCAAAAAATATTGTCTCCCAACCTTCAAAATGATTTTAAATATATTAGAATTATTAGTCGATCCTTCAGAGGGCCAGGGTGTAGGCCGAATTTGCCGCAGCCCTTACTTAGGTGTTTAAATCCAATAGGCCGCAAAATTTACAGAAATACAGAAATTGTTATGAAATTTTCCGTCACCAAAACGTTCCGCCCGTGGTTAGCTTCCTCCACTGCCTCTCCTTATCTAGGCTACTGAGCTTTATACCTATTTGTAGTATCGTAAAAAATGATTTTTTTTAAATTCTTTATTTAAGTTTGAGCACAATTTGTATTTTGCAAAATTTTACTTTGAGTGACAGAATAGAATTGTTACTAGTAGAAAAGTAAATTTGTAACCAATTTAAGTTAGTTAGGGTATCAGTAATAAAAATACACCATTAAAACGATTATTTGTCAATATTAAAAATGGAGGATTTTCTGCCCTGAACCACTGTGCGACGCTCGCCGCACCAACGTTGGTAAACGAAACACTTGTTCAAGCATTTATTTGACGGTAAAAGCTGTAGGGAAATAATGTATCGCAACGAGAGAATCAGAGCAATAGGAAATATTGTTTCAAAAAAAATTCAGTGGTTTTTAAGGAGAACACACATAGTTATACATATATAGGGTAAAAGTACCGGTTTTAGACACGTTAGGTCCAGTTGTAGAGACTTGAGTAATTTTGATAAAATAATTTGAAAAATACGAAAAAAATATTATTGATATTTCTATCGTAGTTAAAAATATATTAATTACACTTATAACGGTATCGATAATTCTTATATTTCACATTTGTCAAAATAAAGTGGAGTATGTCCACAACTGGTGCAGTGTCCAAAACCGGTGCTTCTATCCTAGGTATATTGCACAGATTTAATTTATATACATATATAAATTAATAAAATATCTTTCTGCGTTACATACATGCAAAATGTATGTATATTTTCGTTTTGAATTAAATGAAATATCAATAATAATTGATTGATTGAATACATTATTTCATTATTACATCAAACAAGAAATTTAAACTATTATGTAAAATAATCTTTAAAATCATTATTAATAACATAAAGCAATTGTCAAATTTAATGACACACTGGTAACTAATAATAAAAATCTCCCGAAAGGATAATTGCAGCAATTAAAATGTTTTCATTAGTCTTACTGTATTAAATTTTTATATGTACGGAGATTTGTTCAAAAATTCCAAAAATTAGCTATGGGTTACGTTTAATGTTCGCTCTAAATCAATTCTTTCGCTCTGCATTTTCATAATTTACAAAGAACTGATATTTTAAGAGGAGATTAAAATAGATTTTATCTAAATATTTATTGTTTGTAAATACTTTCTTATTTACGTATTTTAGTTAAGGCTAATTAAATTTAGGAAACCTTCAAATATTTAACACTGGAGATATTAAATGTACGTTTATTATTATCCGTACATACATTATTCAGAAATTTGAGATTAAAAATAAGAACTTTAAATATACGATGAAGAAATAAGAAAATATAATTTCGAAAGAACGCCAATTTTCTTTTAATCTTAAAAACGATAAAAAATTACGAGACAAAGTAGATCTTATCTTCACTCTCTTCTTCAGTTATCCCGTTAACATTTATCCTACCATTCTGTATGTACTTTAAAAAGAACGGTTCATTAACTGCTATAGTTATGGTATAGTATGTTACTGTTTGTCGTCGTTGTAACAGTTCAAAATGATGTAGCGTAAATTGAAATGATCTAACCGATTATTAGAGCAGATATCGATTACGTCACGCTTTCGAATTGGTTTCAATTACGACAACTATTATATAAAGATAGGTAGCACTTCATACCTTAAGATTTGTGTTTATACTTGAATGAAAAACACCACAACATTAGAATATTGCAGACAAGTCTGCGAAACTTGGAAAGAATTTTCCTTCTACACCCACAATGTACAAAATAAAAAATTGGCAGGATTAAACTATTTTATTTTTGATGAATGCAAATGGAAAGTTTTCATTTTGTTAAAGCGCAAGGAAATTCTTATATGTAGTTGCAAAACTAGTGGTTAGGAAAATTCTGAACTAAGACAAAATGGAATAGAGCAGAATCGGCATTTGAAAATTGGATGATGTGCACAAAGATGTTGTAAGATACAGAGCGTCTCGAATTATCCTGTATGTCCTATACCTATTGGCGAACGCCTGCATACATTATGTTCCGTACCTAAAACTGCGCTGCTTTACTCTATTTTTAGACACATGTATGAAACGTTAATCATAAAAGACATTCGGCAGGAGGGCATTTAAAATTTATTTTTTATCAAAGAGCATTGTGTTCGATTTATTCCATTAAGCACGTTACGTGCTCAAGGCGATAAAAGAATTACAAATTACACCTACATACGAATCTCTGAAAACGATTATAAGCAAGTTTCAAATTCCATTTTAAAACATTCTTTAATCAATAATAAATAGTGGATTGAAAAGCAACCGAACTACGTAAACGTATGTTTCATAAATGTGGACATATAAATTTTCTATTTTTAAAAAAGCGCAAAGGTATGTGGAAAACATTTGGAAATCGTGATCTAACTAGATTAGTATTAAGAAGACTTTATTTAGATTAGTGGGTCATGAGTAGACAGTCTGGAATTATGAAAATTATTAATAAGACATCTAATTTTAAAATTGTTTGACTTATAAACATCCATATACATATATATTTATAAATCACGAAAAACCGTATTTTTGTAATTAAAATGTAGACAGTTTGCGATATTAATGTACAATCAAGGGTATGCCATAGTGTAATTTCCAACTGTTATGTTTTTACATATAATCTAAATTTCTATTCTGAATAAAAAGTTTAATAAAAAATGAACATTTTGATAGCTGGTTTACATATGCTAATTTAATATTAAAAGTTTCCTTTAAATAAATCATGCCTAAATAGTGGTATGTAAGTACAACTACTGTGAATTAATAAATGGAAATTACAAATTCAGTTAGAAAAACGCTAATAATAAAATAATTTAAAAATATAAAACAAATACAGTCAACTCGCGTTATAACGAAGTTCGATATAACGAAAATCTCGATATAAAGAAAGAAACCGCCGGTCCCTTGAAAATCTCGCTTTATAACGAAAATTTTAATGGGTTTTGGTCCCCTCGATATAACGAAGTTTTCTTGACCAAAGTCTAATAATTTTTGTTAAAAAAGTAAGTACTGTAGGTATGTTATATAATTTACATAATGTGTTTCTACACAATTTTTGATTTTTTTATCTTAAAGCAATGCAGACTCAACACTATCAATTATCAATTACTTGTAAAGCCATGACCTCGATGGCAGTGTATTCTCAAGTATCTTAAATCTGGAGAACGCAATTGAACGGACACGCACAGTCATCTGCATACAAACTAAAATTACGGAGTTTTTTTAGATTATACGTGTTTCTATTTCTATTATTTCTATTGGTTTTTTTTTATTGTTGTTTTCTATTGTTTTATTAATTTTTTTTTACATTTATGCGTTATATTGGTTATTTTATTAAGCGACAACGAATTTGTGGTGTAATGGATTGATTTATTCTATATCTCTAAACAAATTTGTAAAAGTTTGTAAATTTATGAATTTCGATATAACGAACTTTCGATATAACGAACTTTTTCGTGGGTCCCTTAAAATTCGTTATAACGCGAGTTGACTGTATTTTTATTGATGGGTTAACAATATTAAACATATTACACTAATAATTTAAACACATTATTTAACTATTATTGCAAAAAATTAAATATAAAGTTTAAGTGCTGCTTGAACAGGTGTGAAAAAGTTTTTGGAAATCTACGTTGTTCTCTTTTAAAATTGTATAAAAATGAATAAATAATTTTTTAAATTTAACAAAATTTTACTTAATGCTTAGTGTGATATCCCTTATGTTTAATTACATCCCTTAATCGCTTTAACATGGATATTTCCAGTTTTTTTGTAATAAAATTAAATGTTTTAAGGTTTACAATGCCTGTTGGAAAATTATATTTTCGAATTTTTTTTCAAAATCAATCCAAAGATGCTCGAAGGGTTAAGATCTGTACTCTCAGTGCATGTGAGCAATTATATAACAACCCCCTTACAACTTTCCAAGCTTTATGCTTGAGATTATTAACTTGGTAAAATTAAAAAGGCCTCTTGGATGCCTAGTTTTAGGGCTGATGATTTACATTTTTTTTTCAAAATAGTCACTTAACCATATTTATTAAGTATTTCGTTTATTGAAACTACATTACCAACCCCATTGTAATTTAAAGAGCTCCACACCATAACGTTCTTAGCACTATGCTTAACTGTTGCGCTCATATTTCTTCAATTTAGGGCAGTATTTCATTTTATTTTACTATTTTGTGTCCCATATCCTTTGTATAGGTATATATTTATAAATCACGAAAAACCGTATTATTGTAATTAAAATGTAGACAGTTTGCGATATTAATGTACAATGAAGGGCATGTTTTACGTGTAATTTTCAACTTATATGTTTTTACATATAATCTAAATTTCTATTCTGAATAAACAGTTTAATAAAAATGAGCATTTTGATAGCTGGTTTACAAATGCTCATATAATTTTAAAAGTTTCCTTTAAATAAACCATGCTTAAATAGTAGTATGTATGTCAATTTTTATCTACTAGATATTCCTATGTTCTATTGTATTATGATGTCGAATTATTTGTTTAAATATGACAACAGTTAAATTACCATTTTAACTCGTGTTTTGCAACTTCCATGTTATTGTGTAAGATTACCACGTACGTATATTATGAGCATAAATCTCAATTAAAATTAAATGCATCATTAACACCAGTAATTGTTGAAATACACAATTTACTGTTATCATATAGTTTAAAGTTAATATTCCTTATGGAAAACTACGCTTACATAAAACCACCACATAAGTTCTAATTTAACAAATAACTTACTAATCTATGACTTAGTTATCATCATTAAAAAAATTGATTTTTTGTTAAATGGTAAATAATTAATTCCTTAATCAATTGACGGAAACTATCGATAAAGATTGTGGCACGTGGAGATAAAAAAGCCCTTAGTTTGTTGAATGTGGAAATGGGATACTTACAATATATGTTGAGCTCATAAGCAAAAACTTAATTCCAATCTTAATTTTCATTTAACAAGCCAAATTGACATCTCTATCTAGATAAATCCCTTTATGAATAAATTATATCTTCAAAGACAATAGCATTTTCGTAAACAAAGGTTGACGCATCAGTGCACCTAAATACCTTAACATGTCTTTCAATTAATTCAATTTAAATAAAAAATTTCACTAATTCGCAATTAACTTGGTATTTTCTACATTTTCTTATAATCGCAATCATCTTTCTAAAAATAACTAATGTTTCTATGTACTTAAGTGTAAAAAAGGAGCGCCGTAATTAAGGGAAGAAATACATTTGAAAATAAACACGAGTTCAATAAATCCATTTTCCATTTTCAGATCGTACAATATTCAAGTTTACTGTCGCATAAATAAAAATAAACTAGCGTTTTTAAAAGTTTGCCAAAATACTTGAAAATATTTTTATTTAAGAGGACTGGGGACCACGTGACTTTTTCAGATGAAAACAAACACTCGTCTTACGTCTTCGCTGGGAGATATACCCTAGTCCTGCTCGAAGCAAACGCGCCGATTAAGAAATGCACTGTTTCGTTTTGTGTCACCTATTCAATTCTACTTACAAGGGGAAGGCACGAGGTGGAAAATTCATTTCGGAATAAAACTCTGTGTATAAGTAGTACACCTTTAGAGTAATCACCCCTTAAAATAAGAAAGCGCAATGGCCAGTCAATTTTGAGAAAAAGGCCTTTAAATATTCAATACCGCTTATATACTAATAAGTTTTTACGTTCTACAAACACCGCAGTAGCCTGGCGGGGAGCGTGCTCGCCTACGAACCAGTATTTCTGTGTTCTAAACTCGGTCTCGCTTATTTTTTTTTCAAATAATTATTTTTAAACAAATCTATTATTTACAATTATCATTAATTTAATATAAAAAAAATTGTTATTTAAAAAAAAAGGCTTTAAGTAGGTATTACAGGATATTTAAAATAAAGATTAATAATTTAATTTTTCAAAATACAAAATAATAGGTAAGTATAATAATAATAGTTATAAACAGCGCTTATAATTAGTAAAAGTTTACGTTGTATTGTTATTCAATTTACAAATATTTTCGATTACATAAAAGAACCAGCATGATAATTATCATAAAAACATTGAAAACAATAAATGTTATCACATCTAGAACAATTAATAAAAGACGACTACTTGCAAGAGCAATGTTCTATAAGCAAATCGATGGGAAAACAACATTTAAAAAGATTTATCTATATTCCGATAGCTGAGCAGCGTACAAAGCATATCAAATAATTTTATCCAAAATTGGCGAACTTAATTGATGATGAACTATTGATTGTATTTTAATACAGTCTTCTCGAGAATTAATTTCACGACTATGTTCAATTAAATAAGCAGAATTTTGTAATCGCTTTATTAGATTTTTTACCTGTCCCAAAAATAGACGTCACAAGGTTGAACAAGTGGAGTACACTTTGGAGGGATAACTTTAATTGTACAAGTAGGCAATTCATCATTCTGGTTCTTGCATGTAATCGAAAATATTTGTAAAATGGAATAACAATACAACGTAAACTTTTACTAATTATAAGCGCTATTTATAACTATTATTATTAAACATACTTACCTATTATTTTGTAATTTGAAAAATTAAATTATTACTCTTTATTTTAAATATCCTGTAATGCTTAAAGCCTTATTTTTTAAATAACAATTTTTTATATTAAATTAATGATATTTGTAAATAATAGATTTGTTTAAAAATAATTAATTCGAAAAAAAAAAGAATAAGCGAGACCGAGTTTAGAACCCAGAAATACTGGTTCGTAGGCGAGCACGCTCTCCGCAAAGCTACTGCGGCGTTTGTAGACCGTAAAAACTTATTAGTATATAAGCAGTATGGAATATTTAAAGGCCTTTTTCTCAAAATTGACTGGCCATTGCGCTTTCTTATTTTAAGGGGTGATTACTCTAAAGGTGTACTACTTATATACCGAGTTTCATCCCGAAATGAATTTTCCACCTCGTGCCTTCCCCTTGTTAAACAAAACTGTCTATATAAAACGTAATTCTAGTAGTAATCGGCGGGTTGTAAGTCCGTGGCAACATTGCAAAGGAATCGAATTCGCAATGAAAATCCTCAGCATTGAATCTCGGGAAACATTACAATCTTAGATATTCACTACTTTAAAATACCTACGCATTTCTTTTATTTCATTTATTTCGAATCATTTTTTATGCTGCTTTCAGTCTGCAGTTTTAAGGAAGTATAATGTGGAAGACGACAATAAAAAAATATATTTTTAAATTGTAATAAAAAATTATCTTTTTACTACTAATGCCTATAAATAATTACAATTATTAATAAATACTTATTTATACAAATTCTACAAAAAAAGTATGCAATATATTTTCTATAAAAATAAAACAAAATTATTCATATTTCTAAAAAATAAGAAAATTAAGTGTCACATTAAAATCGGAAAATTATTATATTTTCCTTGTTACAAAACCTATTTATCCGGTTTTAATAATACACATCTAAGACATAAAATGGTGAGTGTTAATTTAATATTAAATATTTTGTGAAAAAAACAAAGATTCAATTTTTAAATAATAGAAATATCGTTGTATTTTTAATCAATGTCTTTGTGATTATTGACCATATATTGTAATAGTGTAAACGTTTTTTTATTACTAAATTCGAGAAATAAATAATTTCTATTAAAACAGATACTCAAAGTATATTCAATACTCTAAATAAATATTTTACTCATATCTCTATACAGCTTTTATTTCTATGTAATATAACATACATATATTCCAATTTTGACGATAGCTTAAAATACTCGACATTTGTCCAAACACTGTAGGATAAACACCAAGCTAATAACCTATTTGTTGCATCCAGAATTATTTTGATATAAAAAAATAGTAATAAAATGAATAAACCCAAAACATCTGCTACAGTTGAAATGAGATACTATTTTTGTTTATGAATTAATGAAAACATTATCGCAATTTTGTCGTAAATTTTGTAAAATTAACTTTAAAGAGTATAAAATGAGAAATTGAGTAAATATATTAGGCCCATCTTTTTTAATTGCGTACTTCAAAGCTTCGACATTATATTGAAATCTTGCAAACTGCAAAATAAATTAAATTATTCTATCTATTAATTTCATTATTACATTTATTTGTTACACTTAAATGAAAAAAAAGGCATATAAGATTGCATAAATAAATATATCATGAATATAAATTAATTTCTTTAAATGTTATTAACATTTTTTCTCATAACGATCATTGACTGCTATTGGGCATTCATAGTATGTTTTATCCTACCGAGCTTTTCTATATGTACACTAAGATGCGTTTGAAAATGCCCGACCGACTTAATCGACAAAACATGTTATTTATGAGTATTAAAAAACATAATTATAAACAAATGACGAATGTATACGATAGTTTGCACTTGTACACACACGTTATAAAATTTTTGACCAAAAATAGTGATTTTAAAGTGTTCAAATACTAATCATTCTAAGAAAAAATGCGAAATCGGTAGTGCGTTTGAAAATGCCCGTTTTAATGTTTTCCATTTAAAACAGTTTTTTTTCTAACAAACTATAAATATATTGTAGATATTGTTTAAGAATGTAAATAAGCAATCCATTAAAAGTTTCTTGTAAGTGAAATTTTAAATGGTAGCACCACTAAATAGCGTATTTTGTATTTATTACATAAAACAACAATTTTGACAAATGATGACAGTAAAACGTTAATAAAAATTAAATTTGACAATTAACATTACTAAGATTATTTTTCAAACACTGTAGATCACGTTCCATATTTTGGGCATTTTGAAACATATGATTTAAGCATCATAACAGTAGACTTAATTTTATACACTTCTTATTCACAAATTTATCGGAACTAAAAGTTCTAAATAAAATAAACTACGTTGAATACTTTATGCTTTCTTCGCCTTTTGGTAACTACTAAACTCGCACGAATTTGTTATGAAAGTTACATTACAATCAATACAGGGGGGCTCCAAATAAATATGGTGCAATTATTACCTTACTTTGTGAATTTAATCGGGTGTGCAGTTTCAAACGCACTTTTTTATACGGCCGTTTAAAACTGCACGCCTCCATCTAATAGACAAAATATTATATTTATGAGTATTAAGAAGAATATTTATGACCAATTGGTGAGTATATGCGCTATTCTGTTCTTGTGCAGCCGAGTTTTAAACGCCGTATAAAAAAGTGCGTTTGAAACTGCACACCCGATTAAATTCACAGAGTAAGGTAATAATTGCACCATATTTATTTGGAGCCCCCCTGTATTGATTGTAATGTAACTTCCATAATAAATTTGTGCGAGTTTAATAGTTACCAAAAGGCGAAGAAAGCATAAAAATATTCAACGTCGTTTATTTTATTTTGAACTTTTAGTTCCGTTAAATTTGTGAATAAGAAGTGTATAAAATTAAGTCTACTGTTATGATGCTTAAATGATATGTTTCAAAATGCCCAAAATATGGAACATTATCTACAGTGTTTGAAAAATAATCTTAGTAATGTCAATTGTCAAATTTTAATTTTTATTGACGTTTTACTGTCATCATTTGTCAAAAATTGTTGTTTTATGTAATAAATACAAAATACGCTATTTAGTGGTGCTACCATTTAAAATTTCACTTACAATAAACTTTTAATGGATTGCTTACTTACATTCTTAAACAATATCTACAATATATTTATAGTTTGTTAGAAAAAAAACTGTTTTAAATGGAAAACATTAAAACGGGCATTTTCAAACGCACTACCGATTTCGCATTTTTTCTTAGAATGATTAGTATTTGAACACTTTAAAATCATTATTTTTGGTTAAAAATTTTATAACGTGTGTGTACAAGTGCAAACTATCGTATACATTCGTTATTTGTTTATAATTTTTTTTTTATTACTCATAAATAACATGTTTTGTCAATTAAGTCGGTCGGGTATTTTCAAACGCATCTTAGTGTACATAAAATGTGGTCTTATCTCATTTTTTTTGCGAATTAAAACTTTTTAGGTTTGAAACTTTCTTACCTAAATTACGATTACAAGGAACGGAGTATTACTTGTTCTGTTGATACAATTATCCGGCAAACATTAGAATATCGTCGGTAAATGTACTAACGTATTTGTCGAAACCAAATAAAAAAAATTACTATATCCTGTATTTTATCTGTAACAAAAGTTTGAATGACTTTATTTCCAATTTGTTATTTATTTCTGTATCGAATTGTTCATAGTTTAACTCAAAAAATATTTTAAAATATGTACATACTGTATGATTGTAGGCCAGTTAATGTTTATTCTCTTGCCGAGGAGGATTTCTTAATGATAAGCCTCGTTTATATCTCGGATCAATTAGTTCCGGTAGCACACATTTATAATAAAATAACTTTAATTTTGGAAGCATATCTCTACTCCAAAATAAATCATCTCTATGTATCTAAAACAACAAAATGAATAATAATATTTATAACATTGAAGGAAACTACCTCATCTACAATCATTCCCATTTTGCTCCAAATAACAAAGTAACATATATTTCTTTGCGTAACGGACAGTTGTCCCTGCACTTGGTAATAGTACGCATGAGATTTTTTAAGTTCTAATTTACCTGAACTGTTAAGTACTGTAAATGGCAACTTTGCTTCTTTAGGATGAATGTTTCGGCATGAAGATGGACATTTAATTTCTAGTAAGGCATTTTCATTAATGAGACCATCAGGACTAGCACCCAAAAAAGGAGAATTTTCAGAAATAAACAAACCACACTTCTGCACATTTAAATGCTTGTACAGATTGGAAAATGATTGGATAGCAAGTTTTCACTTTCTAATCCATACTTGGTGTGTTTATTTCAAAAAATTGTTATAGAGCAGATCTTTTACTAAATTTTCACATGATGTTGTAGGTCTTAATTTACAAATTCGCCCAAAATTTGACGCAGTGAGCCTTAAACATCTTTCCTGTTTCCATAGAATACAATCGGCCTGTCTCGAAGTATCGTTTGCAATTTGGGCTATTTGGTGAGGTGTTTTGCACAAATTCTTTAAAAATTCTTCTTCTTTTGCGTTGTACTCCTCACACATGTCATTAATGTAATTTTCACCTGGCCCATACGTGTTATCAGTATCAGGTTTTTGCTTTCTATTATAGGATCTGCGTTGAATTAACCGTCTTCTTATTAAATTCGTTCTACTTTTCAGTTGTTTATGTCCATAGTTTTTTAAATATATTCTAGGTCTATTGAATGCTAAGGCTTTATATAAATTACGATGAAATTTGCCATTAGAATTAAATGAGAGAGCGGCCGCTTCACATCGTGTCTGATAACCACCTTTTAGGGAAAAGTTTAGTCTTTTTCCACCCACAAACTTACAAACGATGGAATTGTAATGCTCGGCAACATTATTAATCATATTATGAATTAGGCTTCCAATGTTACTCAGTAATCTATAGGTACACGCAGTCACATCCTGATATAGGCCACACTGTTTCATTTCAGGTACATAATTTTTTTCCTCCTCTTTAGGAACACATTTATAATATCCAATTTCGTCACATTTTTCGTGTTCGTCAAATATGTGCGACGGTATATTAAGAATATCTGCTCTTAAAAACTTAATTTTTTCGGAAAAAGATGTTGAGTCAGATATTCTTTTTCTAACAGCCGAAACAACACATTTCCGAAATCTGGCAGATTGGTTTAAAACGTTCTTTCTTAAATAAGGAGCAACCAAATGATTTGAGGAATCACTGCGTCTTTTTTCTGAAATGTTGGATATTATATGATTGAATAAACATGTCACAAAAAATCAATAACAATAAGTATAAAAAATGTTTAAAGTCAAAAACACTATTGTTGAGTAGGTTATGTAAAATTAGCAAAATTTGAATAAATTTTTAAATTCTTACTTGTTACTTCTCGAAGTTTAGAGACAAAGTTCCGGAGTAGATGGTTCTTACACTCAATTTTTTCAATTAGCGTATTTCCATATGGTTTAATTTTTAATAATTGTTTATACACAGAACTGTCACCATCCCCAACAAGTTTTAAATATTTCATATTATACATGGCAATACTATTTTTGAAGCCATCTACTATTATGTCCGTTTCCATACTTGCACTGGTACCTTTCCAATTTTTAAAACAATTGTGAATAGGTGCTTCATTTTCGTTGGTATGCCGAGCACATACACAACAGTAGCTGTTTCTTATACCTAAATATAAAAGTTTTCCGGTACGGTAACCAATTATGCAAGCCTAAATAAAATATACATATATTCAGTGTATCCACAAGTAATATATAAAATGTATCTTACGACGCCCGAAGCTGCGTTATAATTAACATTGTAGGATCGTTTTGACCATGCACCATCTGTTACAACTGTTATATAAGGTATACCATCTTTATCAACAAACCCCTCTTTCACAGCTAAATCATATTCTTCTTTTGCAGCTATTTCCATGCTTTTCCAAGCTGTTCCTCTAATTTTTTCAGAAACCGTCTCATGAAAGCGTTGGTACGATTTATTTGATATCATTGGCATCTCAATTGTGCTACAGATTTCATCTAATTGAGAGTACCCTATGCCAGTAGAAATTGTTACCATAGGAAGAGCCAAATTTATAGACAAATCATCATTTTCCTGCTTTTCAGTGGAAATGTCACGAGTAAGTCCACATACTCTGCATTTCAGGGTAAAGTTACTCATAAATCCTTTTCGAGCTTCTTTTATTACATTCATATCTCCTATACCGCAGTTAAAAAGACCATCGTGTTTGCTCAATTCTTTTATTTGTTTAAATAAGAATTGTACATCAAACAATCGTCGACCTTGTAAAAGGGTTTCTTCAAAATTATCATCTTCTGAAGTATTACGTGTCTCCAAACTAAATTGTACAATTGAATAAGATTGAATAATTATTTATAAAATTAATATAACCAAATTGTCTAATTGCTTTTTACAGTACACAGTTGAATAACAGTAGTAAAAGTTATTTTTTATTTACTGTTCTATGTGATTTTGATGTGTGTTTACGTTTTTTAATAAATAATATAATTTTAAAAAAGTATATCAGTTTTGTAGTATAAAAAAGACTTTAGACATTTTTTGGTCCTCCAAGGTTGAAATAAACCATTTATATTTACTTGAAAGTATTTGTGCTCTTGGTATAAGAAGTTGAAGATAAAGATTGTTTTTCTTCAAATAATGTTTTACATTTTTTAGGAGTAGTTTGATACATCTGATCAACTCTAAAATTTTATAATTATTTTTATGCATTAAATTATATATTATTTATTAATTGGGTGTATATTTTGCTTTGAATTTTATTTTTTAATAATTATTTCATTAGATTGTACAATTTTTTGGTACATTTTTAAATAAATGCTTCTGATTCACTCCTTTTAGTTAAATTATTGATATCGTCAATGAGCACAGGTTTTGATTGAGTTTTATTGGCTCTAATTAAATTAACACATATACATTGCTAATTTATTAAATGTACAATATATTGAAATACTTACATAACCCGAAGCATAGCATTTCTCCTACTTTTCGTTTAACAGATAAGCTCTTGTTTTTATTTGACAAAGCTTTATTTTTTCCCATTATTAAATTTAATTAAAATTTAATAATGAATAAATACAATTAAGGTAATCAAGATATTAAGCAAAATAAATGTAGTAAATATGTTGAACGCAGTAAACACACAAAATGCAATAAATGCAAAAGAAATAAACTAAACACAGAAAAGGTAATCAGTAAATAGACACTATAAATGCAACTAGACGTGATTTAAAGAAATTTACCGCTTGCTGTATTTATCATACGCTCTCAAAGTCTGACCGTTCAAACAGCGTTGCAAAATTTGCATGTACCTTTTAAATACGCTTTTCTGACATGAGCGCCCTCAATCGGTAAAAATCACGATTTTTCTTCTCATTCATTAAAAATTGGATTAATAAAAAAATTTTTCCTATAAAAGAGTTCTATTTTAAAATTCTACGTATGGGATGTGTACTATTTTTTAATTTTTTTAATACAGTAAAAAGTTTTGTCCTTTTTTATGACTTTTTAAAATTTTTAGCCTACATCCGCTATTCTATATAAAAATAGAATTTAAATGCCGAAAACCGCATTATAATTGCATCAGTAATAACGATGCTAGAAGAAAAACGGTGAATTAGCTCGGTATCCAGTCCTCTTAATACAGTCCAGATTAGTTTTAGTGATATTTCTTAGAACACACCATCAAATTTATTGATACTTTTATCTATTATTAACTATTATTTACGAGTTTGTTGTTTCATCATTTTTCTTTAGATGTTCGATCTGGAACAGCATTTTTTCATTTATTTTTAAAGAAATTATTAATGCATTGTTGTAAATTTTCCGGTTTTTTTTCGTTTGAATTTTTCGTTTGTACTTGTCACAAAAATTGCTTTTTAATTTTCATCGGAAAGGTCTGAAAGCTCTGTTAAAACGTTCGTGTTCTTAATTAGCTTAAAATAGGAGTCGAAAAGGTCATTTAACATGTAGACTAGTGTTACAAATTGTGATTACGGTTACATATCGTGGACCTTTTATTTATGTACATATGTACGACGAATATAACTGAAAATATAGCGTGATTAGAAATTGTATTTCGTTTCTGGGGTGTATTTAACGTGAAAATAGAAAACTGTCTGTCGTTTGCATATGCCTATTCGAATGTAATTACTTAAAATATCAAAAGTTAATTAGGTATTTGTTGGCGTTGCTAGCATGTAAAAAATTCAAATTCAAATTAAATTATAATAATTTTAACGTCGGTCGAAGTTTGTCGATATAGTCTTTGATTATATATACCTAGATTGCTAATGTTATAGGCGGATTTGCAGCTCCGAGGTCACGTTAAAAGTGGTTCGTAATGTGGCTCCCTTTAACGTTCAGTAGGAAGAAGTACTATTTTTTTTACAGATTTTAGTTTTGTTACAGAACGTCGTAAATGACTATTTAGAGCTTAACTAAGTAGGTAAGTTATGATTGAGAATAACGGTTAGGATGGGAGGGATTAGAGAGACTGCTTGAATCGACGAAAATTATATATCACTTCTTTTAGATTTCATAAAGTATTGAAATAATAAGAACAATAAGAAACATTGACAAATTGTATATACAGTCAACTCGCGTTATAACGAATTTCAAAGGACCCACGAAAAAGTTCGTTATATCGAAAGTTCGTTATATCGAAATTCCTTATTATAAAAGCATAAATTAACAAATTTTTACTCTGTTTAGAGATATAGAATTAATCAATCCAAAACACCACAAATTCGTTGTCGTTTATTAAAATAACCAATATAACGCAGAAATGTAAAAAAAAATAATAAAACAATAGAAAACAACAATAAAAAAAAACAATAGAAATAATACAAATAGAAACACGTATAATCAAAAAAAAATCCGTCATTTTAGTTTGTATGCAGGTGACTGTACGTGTCCGTTCAATTGCGTTCTCCAGATTTAAGATACTTGAGAATACACTGTCGTCAAGGTCATGGCTTTGCAAGTAATTGATAATTGATAGTGTTAAGTTTGCATTTCATTAAGATAAAAAAATCAAAAATTGTGTAGAAACACATTATGTAAATTATATAACATACCTACAGTACTTACTTTTTTAACAAAAATTATTAGACTTTGGTCAAGAAAACTTCGTTATATCGAGGGGACTAAAACCCATTAAAATTTTCGTTATAAAGCGATATTTTCAAGGGACCGGCAGTTTATTTCTTTATATCGAGATTTTCGTTATATCGAACTTCGTTATAACGCGAGTTGACTGTATTAATGAAAACTAAAGAATGAATACATATTTAATATACATTTGTTTTTTAAGACATTAAAAATTCTCAATAAAATCAATTCTTAATAATAAATAATAATAATTTAACCGTAAATAAGATATAAAGATATATTGTTGACACATAAAGAATTAAACGCTTGCCGCCAAGCTTGTAAAATTTTAAAGATAAAGTTGATACTAGGTAAAAGTATTTATATTTCAATTTCAAACTTTTATGTTCATTGGGCAATTGTGCAGAAAGTACCGTTATGGTTTATTATAGGCATTTTTCTACTATGGCCGCGGCTACACTAATTTGAAATATAACACTAGACATTATTTTAAATAATTCTAAACTAAAAAATAGCAATTAGAAAAACGCCATTAAAAGAAAAAATTAGGGCCCTCTTTGTAAAAAGAGTACAAATCGTGTGAAGACGGGTCTCAACCATATCCAATATCAGACTCATAAATCGGATCTAGAAGTGAATTTCAAAAAGTATGTTTGTCGGTTGATCGTACCTACATATATTTCTATATTGTAATAAGTTGTTTTTTTTGGGATTTTGTTCATTTTGATTTGTTTAATGGAATATAACCATATAAAACACCCTTTATAGCAACATTTGCATTATATATTTGTTTTTTAAAAGTACCTACTAAGTTTGTTAAAATGTTTATCGTATTTTTTTGCCTTTTGTCTTATAAAACTGTAATTTTTACAACAAAATTGTTTTTATTTCATTACGTTCAGTGTATTTCTGACAAGTATAATACCTAAGTAAGAGCCATTTTGGCCGAAGGTAACTAAAATAATGCGAATTAAAAAATTAAACGTCGTGTAACAGACTGCGCGCGTCAGCAAGAACGTAACAATTTTCGCTATTGTATTAAGTTGTTTATTTTTTTATAGTTTATGTTTGAATGGAACTTGTATAACCATTTAAAAAAAACTTTATAGTGGCATTTGTATTATTTTTGTTTTTTAACTATATTTAGTTTATTAAAATGTTTTTCGTATTTTTAGTCTTTTACGTTATAAAAATGTAATTTTCACAACAAAATTATTTTTATTTCATTACGTCAGGGTATTTTCATATTCTCAATCCACATAAGGTAAAAGTACCGGTTTTGGACACGTTAGGCCCAGTTTTAGACACTTGAGTAATTTTGATGAAATACTTTAAAAAAATACGAAAAAAACATAATTGATGTTTCTATCGTAGTTAAACATACATTAATTACACTTATAGCAAGTAGCGATAATTCTTATATTTGACATTTGTCAAAATAAAGTGGAAAATGTCCACAACTGGTACAGTGTCCAAAACCGGTACTTCTACCTTAGTGTACACAATTTTAACAAATGTTTAAAAAATATTAAATGTTTTGACAAAATAATTCAAATAATATAGCGTAGTCAGTACTTAAAATCAATTTAGTATTTTGAAAAGATTGAAAGATCGAAAAGATAAAAAATGGGTAGTTTCTATATGGTGAAATATTTCGAGATTAGAGCCTAGTATGTAGTAAAATTGTAAAAGATAGTAATAGCAATCAAAGAATAAGAATTTAATACAAATTCATTCTGAAATTGCTGCCCGATTCATTTATTGCTCGTAGTCAATAATTCTGTTTTTTAGCGCTTTAAAATCTCTACTTGAGAAATATATAAACTCATAAATTCTATATTTAGATTCATAAATTCCACCTCCACATTTACAAATAGCGAAGAACTAAACCTTTTTCAAATTTCGAATAATTATCTTTGCCATCTATCAATGGGGTTATTAAATTTATCGAAAACAACAGCAGCGCACAATTGGAATAGCCGCCGCCTCCAGTACTAAGGGCTTGCGGCCTCCAGATCGTCTCCTAAAAGCGCTGCACAAAATTAACATGGGATTGACAATCTATGTTATATATAATCAAAGATATAGTTGACTGTTTGAAATCATTTTTTTTTATACGATATGTAATTTTTGACGCAGTTACATTAAACTCAAGGCCATTAATACACAATCGGTTTAAAAGTTTATGAGTCGTAGATAAAATCAATACAATACAGGTGATTAGCTATTATTATTTTCTCAGATAGCTGCAATGAATATGAAAATCGCTGAATTAAGATTTGTTTATGGCGCTCATGATAAATTGAAGTTGCAATTGCTTTGCATTGACATTGAGCATAAAATACACAACGTTTTTGAACTTGATTTTACAATCAAATATGTAATAGACAATTGTGTTTAAAATTATACGTATTTAAGAACGAACTAATTACTTCAAAAGCAATAAAAATGGGAGATTATAATGCACATTGCTTTTATTAAGTTTGTAGGATTATAAAGAGATTCTGTCGAATACAGTAAATAAAAATTTTACTTTTCAACATACTGACAGTTTGATTGACAAAAGGATACAACCCTCTTACCGTTTAGATTTACAGCAACACTTTAGACGTGTTTATGACTTGTACCCCTATTAAGGGTGTTTCTAGTCTGATAACAAAGCACATATACACATCGATTTAAAATTCGATAACCTATACTAAAAATTTATTTTTTCCATACATTTTATGTTGCATATTTGAAATATATTTCGGTAAAGTACGAATAGAAATAATTTTAGTAGCATAATTCAATACTACTATAATTTCGTATGGCCGATTTATTTTTCATATAAAATGTTTTTAATGATATTAAAAAACAAAGAACTTCATTTTTTAAATTGATATTGGTATTTCCCTTTGGTTGAATTACAACTACATAACTTATGTAATTATGAATTCGCTACTATAGGAATTTCTATAAAAACAATTAATTATATCGAAGGTTGCTACGAACGAACTGATTAGAGTTTAATAAATACGATATCCTAGGTCCACCTTAAGATAGCACTTTATATCAGATTTCCATAAGAATAGGTATGTGGTTACATTTACCCGTGTAAATATAGATAATACCACTTGTAACAATTAGTAATGTTATGAAATCTTGCGCCTACAAATAACTTGCCAACATGTATTGTATTGTATGTTGTAAAAATTCTAAAACTACAAAAGTATTTTAATTGTAATTTCTTTCCAAAATGTTAAATTTAGACGTTCTCTTAATACAACTCACTACAAAATTAGATCAAACATACAGCTTTTAGATGATATTACCGCATCCTTTTAATAAAATATAATAAACAACATGGAGCCAATTTCAAATTTATAATTTACATTGGTCTTATTGCAAAAGACGAGTGTTTTATTGTTTTAGCACAAACAGAATGATTAATAACATTTTTTAATTCAAATTGCATGAATTTTCCAATTATGTATTTAGAATTAGTTTATTAATTATTTACAATTAAAATTATTAATTTTGTAGCAAAATACGTATTTATGAGTTTTTTAATTCAATAATAGTTTTATGCATTAAAATACCTCTATTACTGGAAATTATGAAACCTCTATATCGGAGATATCATTTTTGAGATTTTTTAAATCATAAGTTTTGTATTGCTAAATTCGTAATAGGTACTATGAGCACAGGATAAAAGTTACCTATTCTTGAGGGTTTAACTCCTCCTTAAGACAAATCAAGTCAGAGTGTTTATCAAAATAAGATATAGTGGGTTGGTCTTACAATTCTTGAAACAGTGTTTCTTTATCAGTCACGTTTTATTACCAATTAAAATCTTAAGAAAATAAAATAAAGCCGGATCTTATGTCATAACTGAACTGCTTACATCGAAGATTTGGAGTATTTTAACTTAGAAAAATCTCGACTGCATGCTTCATATTAAATAATGATGAGGTCATACAATTTTGTATTTTAAAGTTACCACATATTTATCTATGGATGTATACAGCTTTTCAAATAATTCTTTACACCTATTTAGACATATTAAAATTTGATTTTGATAAAATCTAAATTAATTAAATATCCAAACATTAATTATAATTGTTGAAACTAGGTGGTAAAAATGTATGACTTATTGATATCTTCTAAAAACAATAAGAATAATACTACATAGTATGTATTCATTATATTCAAAAGGACAAACTTATGTAAGGTGAATCACACATTTTGTTTGGGAGTAAGGGTCGACACATCTGTATACGGAGCATTAAAATCTGTGGTTCGAAATTTTTGCTGATAGGTTGTTTTTTCGGTACATGTTAAATAAAAAAACAATTGATTTTTTTAAATTACGTAGCATTTGTTCTTTGTGTCCCAAATATCATTTAAAAGTAAATATGGTATTTGCCAAAAATTATATTTAATATGACACAAATCATAACATTTCTTTAACTATAATTTAAAATATGAATAAGTTTATTTTTCAATGTTGCATAATTTAAGATGATATTTATCAAAAACAGAGAAAACAATATATTTCGTACTAATCTAGATAACTGCAGACACATCATGTTCAACTCGAATTATTTAGAACAGCGTATAAAAAAGAGGCTGTCATTGGGAATCGAACCCCAAAATACGTTTTCTTTAGACCACTGCTTTAATCTTTAGAGCAAGGGGGTCTTATCATGATGACGGAATTTTATTTTTTATTTTATTTAGCAGACACGTCTTAGATAATTTGAAATTACAAGCGTTCATTCTTTATAACATCGTGCAAAAAACCTTATCGAGAAACTAAAATTGTAAATACTATAAAGAGCAAAAATACTACATAAGCAGTTTCCAGTCATTGTAGAATGAAAGAGCAATCTGATTTAATTCTATATTTTCACAATCTCCTAATACTGTAAACATACGGACTGGTTGTATTTTGTTTTCATAATATCTTAAGTGGTTGATAAATAAACATTTCTACAATTACTTCGGAAAAATAAACTTTAATAATAAAACACTGTTAATAATTTTAAGGCCAACCCACTATATTTTAATGTGATAAACTCTTGACTTGATTTGTCTTAAGGAGGAGTTAAATCCTCAAGAATAGGTAACTTTTATCCTGCGTTCATAGTACATAAAATATGCATTTTTATTGAATATTTTTACCTCTATAAATGAAAAAAAGTTATCTTTGTAGGGCCCTTTGTAAATGGGACAACTGTTATTTTAAAAATAACTGTTTGGGACACTGAGTAATTGGAAAATCTCTCCAAGTGAGAAAAATTTCTAGGTACCTGGAGATACCAGTTATCCAGGTTTCACTGTACGTAAACAATTTTTGTTTTAAGTAACGTTCTAGATATTTAATAAAAAATATAAACCTTATCTTAGTAAGTTATTCCACCAAGAAATTGAATCCTTTATAAATTTTCGCAAGTTAATAAGTAAATAAATTTTTGAACATATTAGAAGTAAAATTAAATTAAATTTTGTTCTGGTATATAATTTCTTTTACACCTTAATTTCCGGCCATACAAAACACAAGTTCAATAATAAAATTAAAATTTAATTATATAGCTTATGTAATTCTAGATTAAAGTAAAAGAGAAATTAGAAAAAGTAGCAGTCGAAGCAGAAAAACTCAATTTTTTTAATATAAATAATAAAACATCTACAATTATAAAAAACACCTCAAAAATTCTATTAATTTGTTCTATCAGAAACGCCAAAATCGATTATGTTTAACATTTCAATCCAATTTTCTGGCATTAGTAATTCAATTCATATTAATTAAAATTGTCCACGTTTAAAATAGTAGATAAAATTGTTTTTTTTTTGGATCCGTGCGTTCATTTACATAAACTATAATTAAATGGTGTACTCACAATTTACGCATTTAAACATTCTGAATAATCAGCAAGGTCATAATACACAGAAACGTCACGATCTAAAGTCACGTGAATCTCATTAGCGAAATTGATTAGAGTTTATTTTGTGTTCTTTTTTTAACAACTTGAATGCAACACTCGAAGAGCAATTATCGATTAGTTTTTTTTAAATTAAAGCTTGACGCAACGCTATGTTGAACGATCGTTCATGTTGCGTGTTATGCATTATTTTAGATTACCGGGTCACAAGGACACTTTAATATTTAATAAATCTTTTCGTAGGGTGAAGGCTACTAATGCTTTACACTATTAAGAAATCGGCTGGTTTCTTTTAATTTATATGAGATTTAAGCAAATGTCGTAGCATTGCTAATTAAATTACAATACTGTGCATGCATTTTATAAAAGTGGATGTGTTGAAATATCCGTTGCGTTGCATAAATTAGTATTAGAAGACAATGCTATGGTTGTTATTAAACATTTCATGAATGAATTCTCGCAATTATTAAAAAGATTTCAGACACATTCAAATTTGCAAGGTTAACAAGGGCAAGGCCTATAGAAACATATTTAACTTTGTATATTTTTTAGTTTTCAACAGTAAGGTTGCCCGAACAGTAATACTGTATTCAAACTAACAGTAATTTTTATTAATTTAATAAAGATGATAAATATAAATGCATTGATAATTTCTTAAAAAAAATTAATTTATTATCTGTACAATTGATTAATGGATTTGCTAATAATCTTGAAGCCTTGAATTCCACTAAAGATTTACTTTTTACGGAATTAGCGAATCGTTTCCACTAAACTGCGAAAAACGTGATGATAATATACAAGTCTTATACAAATACAAAAGCATTGATTAATTGTTACGTTTTCTATATCTTATTATTAACCTTTACAAATGACATCGTATTGCCAAATGTGCCAAGCTTTGGCCCACTGACAAATTGAAGAACTTGCCAAAATGCCAAAGAGCCGAATATCTAGACGATCTATAGATAGACAGTTAAATAGAAAAAAAATTACGACTGAATTATTAATGTCGCATTTAATTTATACCTATATTTTTTTTAAAATTTATTTTCGTTTCGACAATTTTTTTTATACTTCCACGTTACCTTCATGTTTATAGTTGTCTATTACAAATCGGTAAAAAATAGCATTGAGTTTTTGATGCGGATGCAATTTCATAAAGACGACCTTAAATAATAGTAAATATTTTAATAAAATATTATTGAAATAAATCGCTTCAAACTGAACTCAGTCATATAAGATGTGTGTTTGTTATTCGTATTTATCATAAACGAGAGTAACTACGTGCTTATTGTCTTGAAGACATTAAGAAAGTATAATCATATGGTAACAACCACTTCTTGTTTATGAAATGTGGATTTTACAAATCATAAATAGAAATAACCTTGGCCACAACATCTGAATAATCTGATCCTGCGGTTATACACCACCAAACACATTTACTGTTTAGGTAGGGTAAATGCGCCGGTTGACGGCCAGTTGACTAAAATTTGAAGTTTGAACTGAGCTAGAAAATTTAAAATTCTTCTAAATGTATTTTTTTTTTGTTCTGATAACTTAGTCTATTGTTATTTTAGATTCAGCTATAAAAAGTCTTTAATAACTAGAATTAATTTAAGAAACTAGACTTCTTTTCAAAATGTCCAATATTACCATTGCTCGGCCTTCAAACACCCTTTATCGACAATGTATAAAGCGGGACCTCGGCCCGACAATGCGACGTTGAATTTTAGTTATTTTAGCTAGCTAATCGCATATTTTATTATTTATTTTTAGTTATTTTAGCTAGCTAGTCACATTTTTTATTTATTAGCAAGAAATGCAAACTTTATTAACCCTAGAAGGCTAGTCATCATAAATTTTACGACGACCGATTACAAATTACTTTATATTTTGTCTACAACATCGAGCTAAATTATGTTCAAATTGTCAATCTAAGCACAACAAACATCAATAACTATTCTTAAAATGTATTAATAATCAATGTCTGAATTTGTACAAAATGTTTCCTTAACTTTAATTGATTTTATTCAACCACAAAAATCACATTTATAGTCCTCATTTGCAGTTTCTTTATATAAAAATCCCATAAATTTGGTGCATTTTAAGTGATACCATCGCGTACAAGAATCGCATCCAATATTTTTCTCGTTGTTCTCTTCTGTATCACTATTAAGTTCACCATCACAGTTCGAGCAATGAATTTTCGTTAATAAATTTTCGTTAATAAAGGTGCAGGTCCTGGTTTTTTTAAAGTATCTTCCGCTCAGTCATGAATCCTATCCTGAATTGTTGTTTTAGGAACCCCATATCTTTTGCTCGCTTTACGAATGAATAGTCCATTTTCCCGAATTTCATAAAGGGCTCGTTTAAGACATTCTTCTGGATAAAAATATAATTTTCTTTTTATGGTTGAGCACCTTGTGTTTTGTGTTTTGTCTTTTTTTTTTATTCTTACACTTTTTAAAAGATGGCATCTATAAAAAACGAAATATTAATACGTATCCGGCAACCGACCCTTTTATATGCCTCTATAAAATCATTACAAACAGTAGTATTCGATAACCGGCAAAATCATACTGTTTCTCAGGCCTTCTTTAAGACCGTATAATTTAAAAAACATTGTTATTTGGGCGGCCGAAAATTAGACACAACATTCCCAACAATAAACTCTACGAGGTTTATCAAAAAGAGCGGTAAATACGTAAGCCTTAATACAAATAAACATAATTAATTGGCAATGTAACAGTTGCCGTTTTCCGCAGCGCAGAAATAGAATATCGCAAATTTATTTGAACCGTTTAGCGGCCTTTTAATTGTATTTAACAATTTCAATCAAATTATCTAAATTTTGTCTATAATGATAAAGAAACATATGATACCTTATACTTAATTACTTCTAAGATTTATAACGAAGAATTATATGAAATACTTACTGTTAAATAAATGTTTGCGCACTACCACTTTGAATCACAAAACTTAGAATTGAGAGAACCGTTGCACTTGCTTTTATTTGCATTAACTAGAAATCTATACAGAAAGTCATAACAGGAAATTGAGGTATTATAATTAATACTAAATATGAGTGTAACTAAATAGCGCATGACAAGTTTGTTTAACAAGTCGTGTTTTATTGTTTTTACAAATTTTATTGCTGACGGGCGGAGATTCGGCGCCGGACAGCTATCAGGCGCATTTACCCTATAATACTTTTGAATTATTTTAATTTATTTAAAATGTAATAATAACTGAATTTTTTAGTACGATTAGCATAGAAAATGCATTACAGTGTATGCATAGCAAGGGTTGGTTATTAGCACACAATGAACTTTTGAAATAATGTTTTGCAACTATATTAATAATTTTTAAACTTTTTTAACACGAATTTGCTTTACATATTAACATGCCACAATTACATAGTTCACTTGAAGAGTATGTTTTGCAAAATTATGAAATTTTGCCTAATGATAAGTGTTAAAGAGGAGATTTTACACAATTGCTGATTAAAAGAATATCAATTCACGACAACCCCTAATGTATAACTTTCTTAATAAAGTGCTATAACAGACTAACTATTTGGAATTACTTTGTACCTACAAATAAGTACATATATTTTATTTTAAACTGATGCCAAATTATAACCAATTTAATAATTTAAGTACAGTGGAAGCTCCCATATACGGGTATTAAGGGTTCCTCGATTTTTACCTATCTAAAAGATACTTGCCCATTGTAAATTAGTAATATGTAGCTTGATTTTTACTTAAAAAGATTTCCATTATGTTTCCTTAAAAGAACCGTTTATTAAAACAGTTTTTATTTTTTATTGTATATAAATAAAATGAATTGCAACATAAAAATATAAAACAAAATACAAAAACTTCTAATCGTTGAAAGTATGATAAATACATCGAAAAACTTTAAGAAGTTTTTAGAGTTTTTTTAACAGCACAAACTACAATTAAAAATGTAAAATTCCAGTGTCAACAAGAATAATTTCTCACAATTATTTTATTTCTATTTTATTACAATGCTCTTGCTACATTAATTTTTTTTAAAGTAATGATATCACGATTGTTTAGTTTTGTAACAAAAACATATATTTCAGTAGGTTATCAACTTTGTTTATTTTCAAATTGCTTTTAAATACTTCAACGATACACTGGTTTGATTGTAAATAAGTTAGATGATACTCCAAGGAAAACGTGATTAAAAAAGGGTTTCTGGCATTGATTAAAGATTAATATTACTAATAAAGTTCATTGCTAAATTGTGTGTAAAACTTCGCCCGCTACTAGTATTACGAATATAAACCCAATATCTTGAAATTAGTTCAATAAAAAGATTATGTTAGTGTGGCACTGGCAATAACCGCAAGTATTTACAAACGAAATTTCAATTTAGTTTGGTGTAATGGAAAGCATTAATGTACTTCTAGTGTTGGACAACAGTTAAAAAACAGAAAATGCTTTTTTAAATAAATAACTGGATTCAATTCGTTTTTTACCTTTCCGCAACTATTGTACACTTATATTACGATTTGTTTTAATGTGTAGTATTGCTATCGTAAAATTATTATCAGTAACTGGGTTGCTAGGTAATTTAAAATACCGATAAGACTGTATGTGCATAATGTAACAAATAAATAAAACATTTCGCGTTTTACTACTTCGGTACAAATTCTATTTTTATTCAAAGGTGAACCTAAAAATGATGTTTTTGTTCTCATTTTTTTCCAATCAATTCAATAACATTTTTTTAGAACATTTCGTAAGCGCTCTATTCTTATAAACGCAACATTTATAGTTTCTAGCAAATTTGAATTCTTATGTTATTAAAATACTTTGTAAATAAACCTTCTTTTTTATAGAATGGCATTATACCGTCCGAAATTGTAAAAAAACTCACAAATTATTATTATACTTGTTCTCCGCTTATTATTTACATATAGATTAAAACGAAAGTAATACGGTTTCATTCATTAGCCATGTTTTTATAATTTTTATCAATTATTATAAACCATGTTTCTGCCATATCTGTTGTACATATTAAGTACTATTTATTTGTGAAGCACTTTGATTAGAATTGGCGATAACCTTATCTAATGTAAGCTAAATAACTTAATATTAAACCACATTCAGACGTAGAATTTTATCAGGTAGAAATTTTATAGTTTTAGCAAAGCGCAATATTTTTTTCATTTACGAAAACGAACAGCTGTTATCATCGGAACCACGTTTCTGTTCTATTTTTAGTTTTTACGAAATCTTTCTATAAACTCCTATAAAGAAAAGGCTTTTTGATTTTGGGTAAAAGGATAACTCCAAATTTTCGATTTTGTTTAAATTAAGAAACGCCCAAAATTGTGTACATTTCCCCTACCCCAAAGCTCGATCATCTGCTATCAGCTGAGATACATGTGATTCTACTAATATAATTATTGTGGAAGTAGTTTATTACAGTGACCTAGAGAAAAATTGTCTCGTGTGACACAGTAATAACGCGATTTTTTATTTTGAATGCGAAATTTAAATTTTTTAATGAGTATGAAAAAAAAATTCACTTACCAGAAGTTTATATATGATGGGAAAATATATTTCTAAGTAATAAAAAGTAAACAAACTATACAATATTTAGATATAAAAGTAGAAAAATATAAAAGCGTGGACTAGCAGTTTCACGTTAGAACTCGCGTTCGTGCTCGGCGTAGCACAGTGACGCTTTCGAGCAGCGCCGTCGATATATAACTCTGCGAGCGTCCCGAACCTGACGTCACATCTGACGTCGTTTGACTGTTACCGGGGTAACGGTTTGTTTAGATCGGGGAATCGCTACCTATTGCGTCACAGGTGCACTGAGCCACTACCCTGGGAAACCTATTTAAAGTTACTGCCCCTGGATATCGTATTCATTAAACCATACCAGCATTCACAACGCATAACAGCTTTCCTTTTCGTCTCGTGCTCTTCTAAAAATACAACGAAAACAACCTTTAATTTTGCAATTGATTTGTCAATGTTAAAATACAATTTGATGGTCTATAATTGTCCGCTTGTCCTAAATAATGAATTATGGATAACTATTTTATAGAACTTTATAAATTGATTTTTAACCTACTACAAAACATTGTCACTTTTTTTATTAACCTCGTGTGTTTTTAGGGCATATTGTTTCATTCTAATTTTGAAACATTCAAAGTTAATAAATCTATAAAATTTTACTCTTATATTTGCTTACAGTGCAGAAAGCAATACATTTAAATTGCAAATCAAAGTGTTATGGATATCTACTAAATATCATTTTAATAACTCCTGAAAAACATGACTTTTCATCTCCATGAAAGTAGAACGCTGGATATGGCTTTTGATAAATTACATTGTCATAACTTTACTTTAAAATTAAACGCATTATATTTAACATCAATTTTTTATCTAATACGAGGAAGATGGAATTTAACTTAATTGTATTAAACTCGAAATGCGGATACATTTTTTATGTAATCTGATTTTTTATAAGAACCCACTTAAATCTGGAGATGATAGTCAAATACAAATTTTATATATCTACTTATTATTATTTTTTTTAATTTTTTACTTAAGCAATAGCCATTTTTTAACATTTTATAAGTGAATTAATAAAATCTATTCTCATTAAATATATGTAGGTTGTGTGATAACATAGTTCAATTTACTATTATTATCTACAAGTGTTCTTTCAATGTTGAGAAAAGGTGGAAGAATGATTTAATCTTATCGATTTTTAATAAACGATGAAAAACATGACTACGTATCTCTTAAAAGTGTATCTACTAATAATTTAAATAATTATAAGTACGAGTATATAATTCTTCGTTGGAGCATTTAAGGGATTTTAAGTAAAATTATTTTAAAATTTCAGAGTAAATTTCTTAATTAAAAAAATGTTCATTATGTAAACTAATTAAATGTTTGCAAAGCACTAAATTCAGTTTACTGATTCAGTGTAAAAACGATAACTTGAATAAATACGAAAAATCAACAAAGGAATAAAATTTAGGAACCTACAAAGAACTTTGAATTGGATTAAGTGTGAATAAGAAAAGTCGTTTGAGTGTTCACGTTCATTGTGTTATTCATAGAAGATGTTTTACAATACCTTTCTGAAAAGTAAAGAAAAATAAAATTTGACTTCGCCCTCTTTCTAGTTTTTTTTCCAATAAATAACTTTACCGCTGCATTAAAAACTTTTTATTTATTCCTACCATTACTGATGGTTTTATTGAAAGGAAACGGATAATGGTTTGAACATTATCTTTTATTTAATGCGAGGATAAGGTAAAAGTTTGAAATATGTAGCGGAATGCGTCGATTATACAGTTGGATGATTGTATTTCAAATATACTTTGGCGATTGAATAAAGTGATATCCGTTAGCATTTTTTATTCAAAGATAAACATAAAACAATTTTTTGAACTACATATATCCTGTCTATACCTATTTTATTCATTATTAAAAACACATAACATATTTACAAAATTGTCTACATGTATTACAACAAAAATACATAAACACAATTTAAGCGACTTCTGTTGAATAAAATATACGAAAGAAAAATTTGTATTTTAAAATAGCTAATGAAAAATAAGTACCTTTAATTTCCGGCATTAAAAATTCAACTTTTGTGATGGACGTAAAACTGTATAATAAAAAAATGAGACAGTTGTTCCTTTAAATTAACTTTTTAAGTATTTAAAGTTGGACAGTGTTTACCGTGTGGCTTGCTTTTTATTTTACTTTTGCCAATATTTAGGTGGTTATTATTATTTATTGATATAAAGAAATAACACCGAACAAACGCGTTCTTTAATCCTACCAGGTATTGTATTTTTATGAAAAGTCGTAAAATTTAATTTGGAGTTATCGCAATATTTACTAATAGAAATTTGAATTTAGGGAATTGCAAAACGTTACGACTTTCTAAATAATTAGAGTTATCGAAATCCGAGTTATCACAATAAAAACATTAACGTTGATGTAGGCACATCCTAGGAAAACGGGTTCTAGTTCCAGTTATCAAAAATTCGGTTTATCGAGGTTCGACTTATGGAGGTTCGACAGCATTCTGATTTTACGAATATTTCATGTATTAGACAATAAGACAATTTAGGAACATGTTCGTTATTTTAAATAGAACATCCTATATATTTTTAACTCTTTGGATTCTACGTTAAATTTTAATGTTACCTTATGTAAAATACCCTATACCTAAAATGTATACTTTTTGAGATATTAATATTTTTAATAAATAATTGTCAGTTTTAGACTCTTATATTAAAAATTCTATGTGAACAACCCCTATACCAAACGAAATAAGTCTTATTGGGTTCACGAGTAGAAAGATCAAGCTAATTGGGGACCTGTCGAAAATTGCTTTATTGTATACAGGGTTAGTAAAAAAAGGTGTAGAAAGTTTAACTTCAAGAAAGTCAAATGTCTTAATTTTTTTAAATCAAACTACCATTTTTTTTCTCTTTTACTGAAATCTACGGCCAAAAATAAGAGGAGTTTATGTTTACTTTCCTATACCTAAACCTAAGTGTTTTTAAGATATTAACAAAAGTTTAAAAGTTTTGTATTATTTCTGCCTTATTGTTGCTTATTAAAAGTATGCCGTGTTATTAATTTTTTTAATTTAGTAGACCGTATATGTAGCTGTCTTAATTAAATATTAATTGTTATTATTTGTGGTTATTGGCACTTTTACCAAGTGATAGATATGGCTCGTTTGGCATCAAACAATGAATATTACGTAAATTTAATACATTTAATACATCGTGAATGTGACAGAGTTATTACTAGAACTTGTGTTTTATTTGCTACAAGATATCCAGATCGACCACGAACCATCCGTGATACCGGGAAAAAAATACTTAAAAATTTAAAAAATTTGATTGTTTTAAACAAAAAGTTAAGAAAGTGAAGCATATTGTTGATAATGATATTAATACAATTAATGTTTTTGGATACTAAGTTGCTTATCCCAAAGGGTAATAAAGCACATGTTCTAGTAATAACTCCGTCACATTCACCATGTATTAAAAATAAATTTACATAATCTTTATTGTTTGATTCCAAACGAGCCATATCTATCACTTAGTAAAAGTGCCAATAACCACAAATAATAACAATTAATATTTCATTAAGACAGCTACATATACGGCCTAGTAAAGTAAAAAAATAATAACACGGTCTACTTTTAATAAGCAGCAATACGACAGAAATAATTAAAATTTTTAAACTTTTGTTAACAACTCAAAAACCCTTCGTTTAGGTATTGGAAAGTAAACATAAACTCCTTTTATTTTTGGCCGTAGATTTCAGTAAAAGAGAAAAAAATGATAGTTTGATTTAAAAAAATTAAGATATTTGACTTTTTTGAAGTTGAACTTTCTATACTTTTTTTTACCAACCCTGTATACAATAAAACAATTTAGGACAAGTCCCCAATTAGCTTGATCGTCCTACTCATTACCCGACAAGACTTATTTTATTGGGTATAGCGGTTATTCACATAGAATTTTTAATATAAGAGTCTGAAACTGACAATTATCTATTAAAAAAATTAATATCTCGAAAAGTATACCTTTTAGATATAGAGTATTTTACATAAAGTAATATTAAAATTTAACGTAGAATCAGAAAAATTAATAATATATAAGGGGTTCTATTTAAAATAACGAAGTTGCTGTTTACTTCCGGTATAACCGAAAGTGGCATGTCTGTAAAAATTTTTTTCTTGAATTTGCCATAGATTGTTATCCTTTTATACCAATTTTTATAAAAATTGTGTGAGTAGTTTCCAATATATAGATAGTGTAAGCTCGTCGTGAAACACCCTGTATAAATTGTCAAACATATATGAACTAAATAGTTTATTAATAAAATATGGTAATACAAAAACAAAAATTACAACCTTCCTATTAAAAAAATTAATTGATAGTAATACAAAAACACATTTTAATTTGCCTAGATTTTATTTTGTTATTTAATTTGCCGCCCTCTAAAATTTGTCGCCCTATGCTATAGCCTTTCTAGCCTTATGGTAAATCCGGGTCTGAGTATAAATATACAAGTGACAAGCGATAGCGAGACATAACGGCATCCGTAAAATAAAAACATGGACAAATCTTGACCTTTATATTATTCGTAAACAATCATTTATGTGACATAAAATATGAGTATGGAAAATTTTTATTAAGATCAAATACGAGAACATAAAACATAGATAATGTTTTAAATCAATTTTGAATTTTTTGTTATGTTTAGCCATCGTAGATGTCAGTGGCGCACTAGTCGTGGCAAAGAAGTACGTGAACTATCCCTCTGGAATATGAAAAATTTTGGTGTCATTGGAAAGAGCAAACAAAGAAATATATGATATATGATATATAAATAATATAGGACAGTTGAACTATTTTGGCATATTTGACCTATTTATGGCCTAAAGAGCCATAAAAATTACAATGTATCATACTTAATATTAGTGAAATTTTAGTCAATTTAGCCATTTTTAATTTAAACCCTAAAAGTATGATAGACCAGAGGTACTATAATACCATAGTATTTTATGATAAAAACATTTCTTTGTGTACCTACATATTATTATTATTTATTATAGATACATACATATTGCTGTTCGGCAAGAAAATTTAGACAATTTAAAAAAATTCATGCTTGTACTTACACAGTAAAAAATTTCGGTGTAAAGTTGGACCCGGCGACTTTTACACGGCCGTGTGTGTATGAAATTTTGGTGTGAAATTGCCTTCGTGTAAAATTTTCACTTGAATAAATTTCACACGGTGTGATTTACTGTTTTACACCGTTCCGTGTTATTATTTATAATGTAACTAATTAAATTACTATTAGTGGTTTATAATCTATGAAAATATATTTACAATCAATTACTTTTAAGATTTTTATAATTATTTATTATGAAACAATTATGATATATTTACAAACTATAAATAAACCTTTACCACTTATACTCCTATGGCTTTCATAAGGTTCTTCATGGCTTAACGATGATAAATTTGCGATAACGATAAATTCTGTATTACTTTGTTTAATTAAATAGGCATTGAATGTATCTTCAAAATCAACAGTCTCCCACAGCGCACAAACAGCAAATGGAATATTATTATAAACAAATAAAGAACGAATCTGAGCAAAAACTGGTAACTCATTTTCGTCTCTAACAGTAATAAAATATTTAATTTTATATTGATGACCATACGTTAAATATTTAACATTCCAAACATTTTCATTTTTATCTCTTACTCTCTAACATAGGATTCACCGTATAATTAGATAAATTTTCAATTATTTTATTGTATTTAATAGATTTCCGTGAGCCTGTAACAACTTGAATGTTTACATTCTTGCTGCAAATTTTCTAACGAGAATATGATTTTTAACATGTAGGGTGTAAAAATCGCACTAAGTGTAGTATAAAATTCTGAACGGTGTGAATCCTTAATTTTATACCATACTGCGTGTAAATGCAGTTCATGATAATTTTTTATCAATAAATATAATTTGATTGTGTAGTTTCGGGCTCATACGATATTAGATTATACTATTTTAAGGAATAATTGGAATTTGAATCACAAAATTCATGAAAATATTAAAAAAAGTAAAATAAATATCGATAATTTTATTTATATTTTTTATAATTTATCTTCTTCTTTCTTGGCTTATTTCCCTTACGGGTTTGCCGTTCTCAACCTCCAGTAATCTCTATCTTCTATATCTTCTTCTCTGAGGCCCTTCTCTAACATAACATTGTAAAAATGTGTTTTCCACTTTACTGCTGGTCTACCCCTTTTTCTTCTTCCCCTTGGTGACCAATTCATAATCGCCCTGGGCCACCTTTCTTCCTCCATCCTCTGAACGTGACCGTACCATCTTAATGTTTTATTTTCAAGTTATCTAGTCATTGATGTTTCTATTTCCATCTCCCTCCATATATTTTCCGTCCTTATCCTATCCCTTCTCGTATATTGTAGGCTTCTTCGCATAAAATCCAATTCTACTATGCGAATCTTGTCTCTTATTTTATTGGTCATTGGCCATAGTTCCCCCCCGTATGTTGTTATAGGCTCTACAATTGCATTAAAAATATTTCTCTTGGTTTTTTTCATAAGATTTTTGTTCCAGATTGTTCCATGGAGTGCTTTCGTCGCTCTTTTCCTTTTTGTTATTTTATCTTCTATATCCCTGTCCATTTTATCAGTGTCCGATATTATTGACCCTAAATACTTGTATTCAGTACATGCCTTTATTGTTTCATTTTCTATGTGTAAATTGTGTGCTACTCCTCCAACACACATATATTCAGTCTTCTTGAAATTAATCAATAGTCCCCACTTATCATATTCCTCTTTCAGTTTACGTAGCATATAGATCATGTCTTCCTCGTCTTGTGCCACAATGAGTTGGTCGTCAGCAAACATTAGTGAGTGTAAGGTTTTGTTTCTTATTGGTATACCCATTTCTCCACATTTCCGATACCATTTTTCCATAGCTTGTTCGGCATATATATTGAACAGTATTGGTGATAACGTACAGCCTTGCTTCAGTCCTTCTATTGCGCTTGTTACTTTATTTCCTACTCTGATTTGGGCTTCTGAATTTTCATACAGTGTTTTAGTTACTTCTATCCATTTTTCTTTGATGTTCATTCTTCTCATTGCCTCCCATAGTTGACTTCTTGGCACATTGTCATAAGCCTTCTGTAGGTCTACAAACGTTATATGTGTGTCAATATTTTTTGCTCGATTCTTCTCAATCACTTGTCTGATGCAGTGTATGTTATCTATACATGATCTTCCCGATCTAAATCCTCCTTGTTCCTCACTAAAATCTTCCATATGTTCTTCCATTTTAGTTTTAACAATTTTTCCAAACAGCCTGACCATTGTTTGTAGTATACTGATGCCTCTGTAATTCTGGCATACTGTTTTACTTCCCTTTTTATGTATCGATACAATATATGATTTGTTCCATTCTGCTGGCTTATTTTCTCCGCCTTCTATTTTCTGAAACATTTTGGTTATTATTTCTATTAACTTATTTCCCCCGTATTTTACTAATTCTATTCTGATGTTTCCTGGACCTGCTGATTTATTATTTTTTGATTGTCTCAGTGCTTTTACCACATCTTCCTGCTTTATTTCTCTTTCCTCCAAAGGTATTTGGTTTCTTTCTATTCTATCTTGTTTTATCATATATTGAGGTCTTTTTTCCTGTAGAAGAGTCTCATAGTATTCTATCCTTTTTATTTGCTTTATTAATGTAATATTAGTAGTATTTTTTGATTCTTGCCGTAAATTATGAATCACTCTCCATGCTTCTTTAGATCGGTTAAAACCTATTGTGTTATTTATATTCCTACAGACGTTGTCCCAGTATTCATTTTTTTCTTGCCTTACCTGTTCTTTTACTTGTCTTCTAATTTCTACATACTTTTGTCTAGAGTTTTGAGTTTTGTTCATTAACCATTCATTATATCTTTCCTTTTGGTTTTATTTTCTTCTAGTTCTGGGGTGAGTGTTTCTTTTTTATGTTTCCTCTTTTGTTCTATTCCCAAAGCCTCATATACTGCTGTGTGAATACTACGTTTTACATGTTCGTATATTACCTCCGGGCTTTTTTCTACTATATCTTTGTCAAGTTGTCTTTCTAATCTGCTTTGGTATAACTTCTTAATCGATTCTTCTCTTAACAGTTTGATCTTATATGTGGGATGTTTTAAGTCTTCCATTTGTTCTTCCGTATCCTCCTCTTTTTTGGTATGTGTTGTTTTTTTTGTAAATTCAAAGGTTCCTACCACCATGTGGTGATCTGATCCACATACCGGTTGTCGAAAGACTTTTAATATAATTTATTTATTTATTTATAAATATATTATAAGTTTATAACTAGTCGTTTGAATATCGCGCCAAATAATATATTTTCATAGATTAGAAACCACTAATAGTAATTTAATTGGTTAAATTATAAATAATAACACGGAACGGTGTAAAACAGTAAATCACACCGTGTGAAATTTATTCAAGTGAAAATTTTACACGAAGGCAATTTCACACCAAAATTTCACACTCACACGGCCGTGTAAAAGTCGCCGGGTTCAACTTTACACCAAAATTTTTTACTGTGTATGTACGCGCGTTAGAAGTTATATTTCTTTGGCGTAACTAAATTAAATATAACTACGTGTTATGTTGCTAGCTAGACCAGTGCTTTTTCAACTATATGTTACTGCACCTGCTTTAAAAAAATAAACCAAAATTACTGCTTTTTTTAATACATAATGATTATTTTAACAAAAATCAATCGTAAAATTTATTAAACTTTAAAAATACTACATGATTTTTTTCGTTTTTGTTGTAAAACTTTAGTATGTGTTATACTTTAAATGTTGTTTAATAAAATGTATATATTGTTTTGAATAGTAAAATTTTATCTTGTAGTGTTCGTACAAGTGTTTTAATCAGAATGTTTGATGTTTTATTTAGTACATACTGCATCTAGCTAGTATATTATAGTTTATTTATTTAAAAAATTGTGAAACATTCATTATCGTACTGTTACACAAAGTATTCACTTATACGAAGAACTTTACGTTCCCCTTCATCTTCCTATAAGTGAGGTTTTACTGTATATTGTTTGAGATGCTCAACCGAAATTTTGATGCTCGTTTGAAAAAAAAAACGATCTTTGAAAAACCCTAATGTACATATTTTAACATTCAAATAAAACTCATTATATTAGAATACTATTTAATAAAAAACACATATTTCAGTAATAGCTTGATATTTTATTCTCCTAATTAAACAAATCTTATACTTTGTATTTCACATGACATGTTTTTTAAAAAGGAAATCATTTGTAATAACATATCATCATACAATAAATTTATATATCGTGACAGCATACTCTCCTTGTTATTATTTTGTGGTTGTACAAAATGTTATAAACGGCCTCTAACTAAATTCGTATGCTTTGTTTTATGTTATCATATTTAGAATGATATAACGACAATTTAAATATTTTGAAAATACATTTTTCTAAATAGGTACTTATTTACACAAAAATAATGTAATTAAATTACGATGCGGAATAGCAATTAATACAACAATAAAAAAATTCACGTAATACACAATATTCTAAAAAATACATGTAACACAATTTATTTTTATGTATCTACGATATTAAGGATGTACGATCACGAAAGTCATTTTGCTCAAAATGCTTGATTTTTTTTATATATGTAGTTTAAATATGTCTAAACAAATTCTCAAAATTTGAAGAAAATTAACCGACTATTTAAAGAAATAATTGATTTCAAAAGTAAGCATATTTAACATTAGTCTTATGGCAAAGTGACGGATAGACGATATGTTTTCATAATTTGCAACCAAATTCGTCCTAGAATATGAAAATAAAACTATCTAATTAAAAGTTAAGACATTCATAACGATATTAAAAAAATAAAAAACCGCACTAAACCGACTAAATTAAGAGATATTTACAAAAATTTGCTTACTTTTGTTAGCTCTTAAGCTAAATGGCAACACTACAGACCATTAAAGCAAAATAAGTGTCAAAAATAGTAACCTAATTTTAGGAATTCTGGTAAATTTTCATCCCGATAGATAGTTTTCTATTTCATTTTACCTTCCATAATTTTATATTCGCACGTGTTACAATCAACGTTTATTTTGAATTTACTGATAACATTGCCTTAATAATTATAATAATCACAGTGTTGCCATACGCAATGTTGCGGTCGCGTGATCTACATAACCTCTTTACCGCGCGCTCGGATCGGTCTATCCCCACCAAGTACCGTGATCGTACATCCTTAACAGAATAAATTATTATATATCGTTCCCTATATCACGTAGTGGCGTATCTGTATTTTATTTAATTTTACAAGAACACAAAATATAACAAAAACTCGTCTAACTAAACATTACTCTTTCAATTTTAACAAAAGTATTATTTTGTTAGACCTAACTGAAAAATATAATTGTTAAATAAAGGAAAAAAGTTAAGTTTAACGAGTTTTAGTTATATTTTACTTTTTTTGTAAAATTATAGAAAAATTTGATACACCAGCACTTGAGCTAGGAAACAATATGTATCTATAGTACAATCATTGTAACAAGTTCACATCGATAAATAGATACAGAAAAGCTGCTATAAGTTTTTAACAAAACACTTTTGAACTTTAAGGTTTTAGTCTTACCACAATATTTTCAAAAGTTTTGTAGCGAATGTGCAGTGTAATGTGTGCTATGAAATGAGCGATAATTTTAGTAAAAAGTTACACATAAAAAACACGCATATTTATTCATAAAATATGAAATTTGAATTCTCATATATCAATAACAAGATGGTCAATTTTTTCAAAATTATTTTTTAAATATGCGGAACACATCCGTTAATTTATAGACATTTTTTTATTAATTTTTTTTGTTAGAAATAAAAAATTAGTTTATCAAGTACTTAAAACGCCATACTCTGTATTGCTCTGCATGTTAATTATTTAAATTTTACTTCAGTACACCTCAAGTTAGAGATGGTTAATCGATTTCACATTTTAAGGGTGATTGTGTAATAGTATTATTTGTAAGTACACAAAAATTTAGAATTTTCTGATACTATACCTATCGCACGACAACTGCTTTAATATAATTAGTTTTATTTCCTTCTAAATGGTTCACTAAAGTTAAAATCAAACCGATTTACAGAGGAAGAAAATAATTATTTATACAGTCAACTCTAGATAATTCAAATACAAAGGTCTATAAATGTACGTTATGTATAATAGATGTAAATAAAATTAATAAAATACATATAAGTTAGGGTGTTCTAAGTTTTTTTTCAAACACGCTCAAAATTTTGGTAAAGCATCTCAAACAATATATCACAGTGAAATATGAGCTCTTATTTTGATATTTTGAGGTTTTATTTTGCCTTTTCCATTTTCCCTTTAAATAACGCTTAAAAAATTGTAAAAAATTCGAATTTATTTTCTTGTAAATGGCTTGACTTTATAAACTATGTAAAAAGAGGTGTAGGAAAGAAGGATTACCAGCAAGAAAGTACCGTTGGGAGAATGTGTAACGACAGTTTCCACAGAACATTCTGCAAAATAATCTAAGCATTTATAGAATGGGTAATATCTGCTGGCTTCGAATTACAAAAAGCTCGTAGCCCATTAAGAATGGCAAACATTTTGAATTAACGAGTGTATCTAAATTACTATTATTAAGTAACCTGGTTAAGAAGAAGAAGGAGTTATATGAAAAATGGATATCAACGAAAGAAGACGAGGATAAGGACGCATATCAACAAATACGAAGACAAGTAAAAAGAGAAATAATAGAAGCAAAAAATAAAGCCTGGGAAGAAAGATGCCAAGAAATTGACAATTACCTGGGAAGCACAAAAAGCAGAGAAGCGTGGAAAGTTATCAGAAGTTTAAGGACAAATAGACAAGAAAGAAACATACTACAACCAATAACAATCGAACAATGGGAAACATACTATCAAGATTTGTTAACAGAAAAGAGGAAGGAGTTTAGAATAGAAGAACATAACCTGAAAAGAGAAATAGAGCTAGACACGTACAGTAGCGCCCAAAAGTGAGTGCCTAAATCATTTTTCGAGAAGAACTTTTTAAAATATGGGCCATTTTACTTCATTTTTGAGTATGTTATACAGTTTTGTATGAGAAAAAGAATTATTATGTTTAAAACGTGATAAACAAAAATTTACGGAAGTTAAACGAGCTCAGACTTATTTGTGTAAAAAACGCATTTTTCAGAACAGAACACTAAGAACGATTTAATGAAAAATAACTGTATAACAATACACTAAAACAATTTTATAATCATAAAAATGCCTAATACTTAGTTGGGAAACCACGAGATTTTATAACTGCCTGACAGCGAGATGGCATTGAATCAATAAGATTTTCAAAGACTGAATCAGGCATTGCATTGCATTCCTTGTCCAATTCGGCAAATTTCTCATCTTTATTCTTAATATTTTTGTTTCGACAACGTCTTGCCAGCTCTTCCCACAAGTGTTCTATCGGGTTGAGGTCGGGAGATTGACTGGGCCACTGAAGAATCCTGATTTGTTGCTGCTGCAATGAAGTCTTGACAATCGAGGAGGTGTGCTTAGGATCGTTATCCTGTTGTAGAATCCATCTAGGAGGCATATTTGTATGGGCCCATGGTAAGACGACATTAGTCAGCATATCTTTGTAACTTTGGCCAGTCATTATTCCGTTAATTTTAATGATGGGGCCCATGCCATTACGAGAGAAGGCTCCATAAACCATAACTGATCCACCTCCATGTTTTACTGTCGGTTTTATGTATTTTGAATTGTATCTTTCTCCAGCAGGACGTCTTACGTATTGTATTCCGTCGCTTCCAAATAGATTGAACTTAGATTCATCTGTGAAAAGTACTTGACTCCACTCGGCTGCTGTCCAATGCAAGTGCCGCTTTGCAAAATCCACGCGATCCTTTCGATTCTTGAGTTTGATGAAAGGTTTTTTAGCTGGACGTCTGCCATTCAAACCAGCATCACTCAATCTTCGGGAAACTGTCATTCGACTAATATTTAGACCTTCACTTTGATTGAATTCTGCTGCCAGATCCACAGCTGAGAGAATCGGATCCGCTTTGGAGCGACGAACAATGCGTGTATCCAGCCGGGAAGAAGTAACACGTGGTCTACCAGTTCTTTTATCATTCTCAACAGAATTTCTCTGATCAAACCTTTGAATAATTCTTGAGACAGTACGAGCTGGCATCTTTAGAATCCGTGAAATGGCAGCTGCCTTCATGCCAGAGTTTTTCATATCTATAATTGCTTTCCGAATGGCTGGAGAAGTTTCAACCCTTGGCATTGTTACAACTTGGTCAATTGTTACTGAACACAAAAAAAATAACCCAAATATTCAAGAAAAAACCAATAATGTGACGGCGCGGAATATGTAAAAAATGACTATTGCAGTAGAAATGAAACATAACCTAAAATACTGTATCTGCGCAACAGTTAACTATTAATAATATTTTCCAACATCAAACTGTACAATATACTGAAATTTGAAGTAAATTGGCCGAGATTGCAAAAAGTTATGCGTGAAAAACGGTTTCGGCACTCACTTTTGGGCGCTACTGTATATACCAATAACAACGAACGAAATTAAAAATGCACTCAAAAGAATGAAAAATGGACGATCTCCAGGCCCAGGAAGAATAAACATAGAATTAATTAAAAACGCGTCACAACATCTACTGGAATTAACAGCCAAATTATTTAATAGATGCCTTCAGCAAGCAGAAGTACCTAAAGACTGGAATGTAGCCTACATAACAAACATCTATAAGAAAGGGAAGAAGAACGAATGTACAAACTATAGAGGAATAAGTGTTTTGGATACAATGGGAAAGCTCTATGGAAAAATAATAAAAGAAAGAATAGAGGTGGAGATAGAGGAACAAGAAGAACAGAGCGGATTTAGGGCAGGACGGTCGTGTATTGATAATCTGTTCTGTATCAGACAAGTAATCGAAAAGAGAGCAGCTCGAGACAGAGAAATACACTTAATCTTTATAGATCTTGAAAAGGCTTACGACAGCGTGCCATTAGCGAAACTTTGGGAGGCCATGGAGAAATCACATAAGCAATATTCTTATTGGAGCGGTTAAAGCCTTATATAAGAATATGACTGCACGAGTTAGAGTAGGTAAAAGGCTAACAAAAAGCTTAATGGTAACGAAAGGGCTGAGACAGGGTGTTGTATCTCCCAACACTCTTCAAAGTATATGTGAAAGAAGCACTATATAACTGGAGAAAAAATGCAAACCCATGGGTATAAATATTGGGCAAGAAACACTTTACACGCTACACTTTGCCGATGACCAGGTGCTACTAGCAGAAGATGATCAAGACGCAGATTACATGTTAAGAAAGTTGAAAGACGAGTATGAGCGATGGGGTTGAAAATTAATTTGAAAAGACAGAATATCTGGTTGTGGGAGGAAAGGAGAAGACTTAGAACTAGGAACGGAAAAGTAAAACAACCGAAAGTTATAAATATCTAGGCGTAAAATAACAAATCCTCCAGATAGCGGAGAAGAAATAAAAGCAAGAGTAGGGCAAGGAAGAACGGTGATAAGACAACTGAATAACGTGCTGTGGAACAATAAAATTACAAAACATGTTAAGCGCAGAATCTATAAAACACTAATAGAGAGTGTAAGCACATACGGCGCGGAACTTTGGGTATTGAATGAAGCTCAAAAACAGAAGCTGAGAGCAATGGAGATGGATTGCTGGAGACGATGTTGTGGACACACACGCATGGACAGAGTAAGAAATAAATATATAAGAGAGCAAATGCAAGTAGATATTGATATAGTAGAAACGATAGAAGTAAAGCGGTTAAAATGGTACGGACACGTGCAAAGAATGGGCAATGAAAGATGGCCAAAGAAGATAAATGAATGGCTTCTATATGAAAGAAAAAAGAGAGGGCGCCCAAGGAAAACATGGCACAAAGAGGTACATGAAGACATGCTAGCTAGAAATCTTCAAGAGAATTGGCACGACAGAAAACAGTGGAGACAGGGGTGCGAGAGACGGCGACAGCTGTAAATAAACTCGCCTTATATATATATCTAAATTACAAAGTGTTTTTCGATTTATCATGAGTTTTTCAATGGACGGAGCGTTAACTATAAATTATCAAAGAAAGTCGAATTATCGATGTCCGAATTAACGAGTGTCCACTGCATTTAAGAGGCCTCTTCGCTGTTTCGTAATTTTGTACTTGTTTTACTCCGTTATAAATCAATATTTTTTGATCGGGTTTTCACCAATTGATTAGTAGGGCCCTTGTCGATCCGGGTAAGTCATAGAAATTAATATATAATAAAAATTTGAATTTTCTTTTTGTTATTAAAATAATTTTTTGAAACATAATACCTTACCCGTAAGTATCTTATATTTTTAGTCGCATTGGCGCAAAATTTAATATATTTTAACATTTAACAATTAATTAAATCTATTACGTAAATATTAGAAAATAATTGCCAGCAAGTGCTGCCCGGTGGTGGATAAAGCTGTAAGCTTACGTGAAATAGCATTTGACAACATCGTCAAGAGTTTAGGCTTGGACGTAAGATAGATTCTGAATAAGCACATATCTGACCAGCTTCACGAAATAGCGTTTAATTTACTCTGCTATAATCCAGTAGTGTTTTATAGGGTTTTCACCAATAAATTAATTAGCCTTTTGTTCATATGTGAAATTAATAGAAAGTAATTTATAACACAACTTTTTAGTTTTCTTTGTTATTAAAGTACTACCTGAAACTTTTATTATTTGAATAATACCACAATCAATCAATATTTTCTTATGGAGTTTAATAATAACTTATAATCATCTTTCCTGTAAAAACTGTAAATATGTTTTATTAGGGTACTTCGTTTTAAACAATTTTTTTGCGGTTCACAAACAAAATAATAATAATAATAAACATCGAAAAATAAATTTCAGTCCTGAATTTTAATTCTAAGTAATCGCTAGTCGATTTTAAAATTTTCCCATTTACTTAACATGTAAATTTTCAGTTTTTTTTTCAATTATCTATATCTCTGTTGTATTTTATGCAATGGTCTTGTTCTTTATGGAAAATTGTAGAGAAAATATCAATCTTTAAATGTGCCCAAAGTGGAATCTATGAAAATTGAACGGTTTTATTTCTAAATAATCTTACCATTATTTTTTATCAATTTTAGCGGGGATTAAGGCAAAAAATAAAACAACAATTTTAGAGGAAATTCAATTTGCTACAAAAAAAGGTCATCAGAGTCTAAGCTGTAAAACTCTTAGGTAATGAGATAAATAGATGCGAAGGTATAAAAATCTAAAATATTACTGTATTATGGAGTTTATCGTTTTAAAATTACATATTTAATTTTCATTTAATTTAATTTTATTTATCAGCTTTACAGCTTACACTCTAAAGACTTTTTTTGAAGAAAATCGAGTTTCCTCCGAAATGGTCATTTACGTGTTTTGCTCTAAGCGTAGCCGTTTATGAGAAAAATACAAAAATCGATAAAAAATAATATTGAGATTTTTTAGGGGTGAAACCGTTGCATAAGTTACATAAATCCCATTCTCAGCACTTTTAAAGATTAACATTTTTTGTACAAATTGCTGTAAAGAACAAGATAATTGCATAAAGTATAGCAGAGATATAAATGAATGAAAAAAAACTATACATTTGCATGTTAAGTAAATGGGAAAAATTTTAGATCAATTATGAAACACTTAGAATTAACATCATGAACTGAAAATTCGTGAGAATTACTTTTTCGATGTTTAGAACAATATTTTGTCTATAGCCGCCTAAAAAATGTTTAAAAACGAAGCGCCTTAATGTTTTATACAGGTAGAGGTGTTTGAGATTCATCACAATATTATTTTTAAATATATGTACCTATTCAGAAAAGTGTTTAAAGATCTCTCAATAGTTGCTTTTTTTATTAATATAAAGAAATAAGGAAAGAACTATTATTTTCCGTAATTCGGACTTTTCCCCGTAAATAAAAGTTATTTTAATCAATTACTGAAAAACCGATAAGAAAATATTGATGAATGGTCGAATTATTCAAATACCGTTTGCATGTATTAATTTCTGCTTTAGTAGAACTTTATTTTGTAAATGAAGGCAGCGTGATACGCGTGAATACAACGTTGCCACATAGTGTTATTGCCTTTTTTAATAAAATATGTACGTCGCTTGACCAGTGGATATCTCTACATTCGTCAATGTCATCCATATTATAGAATAGTGTCTGAGCTAGATCGGCGCGTTTGCGTTTGTGTAGGGATGGGTATAGCTCCCAGCGAAGACGTAAGGTGACTGTTTGTTTACGTCGGAAAAAGTCACGTGCAAGAGAGGCCTCTTAACTACATATGAAAAGGCTGAACTCTTTGCATGATTTAAACAGAGCGCAATTTTTTGAACATTTATTAAATAAATATTTGATTATATTTAAGTTCCAGATATATTTCTGATTGTAAGTAGGTATAAATCAAAAACATATTTTGAGAATTTGTATTTAAGTAATATAAGTATGTATTTCTAAATGTTGTGAACTATGAACATTAGGGTTTTTTACTGCCGCCCCATAAATTTTTAGTATTTGCCCTAACAAAAAATATCCAACCCAAAAAAACTCTTGGTTTTCAAATTAAACTGTTCCGAAATCGTGTTACATTTCTTATTTAAATAACATGTGTAGGGGGGGTGGTTTTTAACTTAACCCTTTTTGGGATCTAACTTTAACTCACACACGTTAGGATTTGAACAATACAAAGATGTGGCAGAAAAATATATAATTATACAGTATCAGAGATACAAAGAGAAACAAAAATCCAAGTATACAGAAACAATCAAAAGTTAACAATAAACAAAGTATTCAAAAGTTAATAATGAACAAAGTTAGTTAAGACCGCTACCGGTTGTTGTACTGTCTATCAGTTTCGCTTATAGCTGTCACTGGGATGAACAATTAAAGTCGCTTAAAGTCCTCTAAAAGAGATGCAATAAGGATAAACTGTTTTCCCTGTATGCAGTAATAGCAAAGGCCGATGAGCTCAGCATGCCGTTGAGATCTTCGGGCTGGCCTTTTAAATATGCTCTCAAATAACGTTCTTGCGTCTTAAGTCGTTGACGACATCTGTTGTGTGGTGCAGTAACTCGCGTTAGGGATACCTTCTTAATGTTTCAGCGTAGGAGTGCGTCTTGGGTGTTACACATGGAAATTTTGGACTTTTTTATTTGATTTTTTTCCTTTGAAACAAATAATAATACAGCAATGATCCTATAAATTTTATATGAAATTAAACGTTCTACAAAAAAGGTCTCTTATGATTTTTTGATAATTTCACTCCTTCGAAAGTTATTCAAGATTAAAGTTGTGTTCATGGTTAATTTTATAATTTTTATGATTCTCTTTACTTTCAAGAATCATTTGTTGTACTTGAATGCTGAAACTGCTGCTTTGGCTTTTTTTTGATCCGAATGTGTTATCTCCCATAGAACGTAAAACGATTAAAAGCATTAAAACTAATGAAGATTTAGATTTCGATTCCCTAAACGCTATATAATAAACACAGATAGTGAAATTCGCAATTTACAAAAGAAAGATATAGATTTTTTTCATTAATTCAGATTTGTTGAAATTTTTTAATCGATTTTCTATAAATAAAAATTTTTTAGAATTCAATGTTGCGACGTGGGCCACCAATGACGATTATTTGGAAGGCTTAAACATTGTTAATAGTCTGCAATGCATGAATGATGTAGCGGAAAAAGCAGTTCAATTGACTCAAGAGTATATGAACATATTAACTACTAAAGAAGAACAAAACCAGTATTTACTATAACTTATAAATGAATACAAAGCTACCTATCCTAATTCGAATAAATGTTGCTTAATAAAAAAATCGTAACTAAAGCAAAAAAAGAAATAAATCTTTCCTTAATATTATTTACAATATATTGTTTACGTGATTCTAAAAATTAAGCTTTTTTAATTATTATAGATTAGTTGAATGTTTTTATTAAAAAGAATTGTAGAAAAATTTGAAAAACGTGATATTCACTATGGACAAAACTTTAACCTTAAATAACTTTCGAAGGAGTGAAATTGTCAAAAAATTATAAAAGAAGTTTTTTGTAGAGCGTTTAATTTTCTATATAAACATATATTGGCCATTGCCGTATTGTTATTTGTTTCAAAGAAAAAAATTAAATGCAAAAAGTCCGAAATTCCTATGTTATTTAAATGGGAAATGTAACATGATTTCGTCATGGTTTAATTTGAAAACTAAGAGTTTCTTTGGGATGGATATTTTTTTAGAGCAAAAACTAAAAATTTATGAGGTGGCAGCAAAATGAAATCAAGTTGAGAAATAACGGACACCCTAATGAAGGTGATCTGCGGAAAAACCAGTATTGTGTCTGAATCTATATTATATACTTTTCTATAAGCATTGAAACAGTAAGATCTGGATCAATTTAACCAATAGTTACTACTGATAAAATTGTTATGTTTAACATTATGGGTACACTAATTTGATTTTTAGTTTTATCGCATTGGATTGTAAAATACCATACATAACGAAACTGTTTTAAGATTTCTTAATTTGAAAACAATCGACAATTAAATTGACAATTAACAATACTTTATTAAATCTATATATGACAATGCCATAAATAATTGATATTTATATTTTTTTTAAGTTTTATATCCATTAATATAAAACTAGCTATTTAAAAAAAAATTATAAAATTATAAACTAGTTAACAAATAATATTTTATTTTTTATAAATTAGTTGTAAGATGAATAATGAAATTTAATTTATAATATTATCTAAATTATCTAAATATTTTATATTTTAAGTTTAGCAGTTATTTTAAAATAAAATTGTTAAAGTTAATATGACCGAAATAATTCTACTTTACTACAGTGGAAAAGTAGAAGAGATACTTTTTATCAGATTTAAAGATAGTCGTGAAGTTTAAAGGGCAACGACAGTGTATTTCGTATTATGTGTATTACAAAATGTTTCTTTGTAAAAGCAATTTCAAAATTATAAACCTAAATAAGCTTCACGTGTTATAACAGAAAATGGTTAGTGCAAATGTTATTATCGAATTACCCCAAGGGTTAACAAAGCTATTCGAATAATGCTCTGAGCAACTCGTTTAACAACAATTCTTTATTAGTCATTATTAGTCATTAAAATAATAAAAATAAAGTAATAAAAAAAATAATAAAAACTCTACCGTTGCCTGTCCCAAGTCAGGATGAGAAAGGAGGAGGGGTAGGAGTAATAACCTCATTAAAAAACCTGGGTTCAACTGGCCCGGTTGATAGCACTCAGTGAGGGCCCCTGCCTAGGGTAACATGTGAAAACCGGTCAACGGTCCCAAGGTAATAAAAGACCAAGGGAGCGGAAGAACCAGCAACAGGGTAGATTGAACTCTTCAGTTTTGGATAACAATCAATCTAAGGGAAGTGAACCCTAACTTCAAATCACCTGGTCCTCCAGGTTGGGGGTTGGGGCGATGGGCCAGCAACCCACCCTTCGTAAAAGATTATAAACCGCTAAAAATACTAACGTACAGCCTCGGAAACCGGACGGAAATAGACTACGACAACGATTGGCAATGAAACGGACTATGAAAATTGGCACATGGAATACTCAAAGTTTGACAAATAAAACGACGGAAATTCTAATAGAACTCAGACGGTGTAATTTGGATTTTGTTGTTATACCAGAAACGAAGAAGAAAGGTCATGGAACAGAAATTCTCTCAGAATACTACCACCTATGGTCAGGAGTAGAAAAACATCAACATGCACAGGCAGGAGTATTAATATTTGTTAAAAAACAATTACAAAAATATATCACAGATTACGAATTTATATCGGAAAGAATAACTACACTTACCATGAAACTATATGGACATGAAACTTTAATAGTTGGGGTATATGCACCAACAGATAATCCACAGAGACAGCTGAAGGATAAATTTTATAATCAAATTTCACATGTATTAAGCAATACTAAAGCCCATTTAGAAATTATAGTTGCTGGGGACCTTAATGGAAGGATAAAAGGAAAAAGACAGACGATGTAGTAGGGGGTTTTGCAGATGAAGAAGAAAACGACAATGGGGAGAGATTACTGGAATTATGTAATCAATACCAGCTAAAAATAACAAATACTTTCTTCTCGCATAAGGATATATGTAGGCTTACATAAAATTTTATTTTAATTTATTAAAAACAAAAAATTTACGGTTGCTAGGAAAATGATGTGGATAATCATTATGTAAACAATTTTGAAATAAAGTGTTCGTAATAAATAATTTCAAATAAATATAAAAGAATTAATAAATAATACTAACTAAATTGGTGACCCTGATAAAAATGACGGACTCACAAGCGGAGGGCAAAGAAATTGCACGAGTAACAATTAAAATTCCGCCTTTTTGGAAACTTAATCCAGTCTTATGGTTTTATCAGCTGGAAGCTCAATTTGCTCTCCAAAACATTACAAAAGACGAAACCAGGTATTATCATGCTATTTCTTCAATTGATAGCGACATCTTAAATTCTGTAAGTGATATAGTCATTGATCCTGCTAAGGAAGGCAAATATGAATTATTAAAAAGCAGATTAATTAACCAGTTTGCGGATTCTGAAGAAAAAAAGATAAAGAAACTATTAATCGAATTACAACTTGGAGACAAAAAACCATCTACTCTATATAGAGAGATGAAAGAAGTAGCGGGCACAAAAATTAATGAGGGCATGATAAAGACATTGTGGTTGCAAAGGCTACCATCGCAGCTTCAAGCAATTCTATCCATTAGCGCAGAGGCTGTGGATAACCTTATTCTTTTAGCAGATAAGATTAATGACATTACAGAACCTTCAATATGCGGAGTTAATAAGCAAGACTCACTTTCTTCTCTACACGATAAAAATACACAACATTTGGAAAATTTAATAAAACCAATCAAAGATAATATTTCAGATATTCAGCAAGAGATATCTGAATTAAATAAGCAAGTTAACGAATTACGTTTTTCAAGGAGTAGAAGTCGATTTTCGTCAAGAGTGCGTAGCCCGTCGAGAGATAGATCAAATTACTGTTGGTACCATACTAAATTTGGGGAACGAGCCAGCAGGTGTGTTCAACCATGCGCTTATATAAAGAAGGAAAACTAAGTGGTCCTCATGCTTATGCGACGGAGCCGAAGGACACACTAAGTCGTCGCTTATTTGTTACTGACAGAAATTCTGGTTTAAAATTTTTGATCGACACTGGTGCAGATATTTCAGTAATTCCATCTAGTAGGATAAAACGAGGTACACCTTCTAGCTATAATCTGTATGCTGTAAATGGTTCACCTATCAGTACGTTCGGAAATACAATTCTTAAAGTAGATCTAGGTTTAAGACGGATTTTTTCAATGGTCTTTTATCATTGCCGATGTTTCTAAACCTATAATTGGGGCCGATTTTTTATCTCATTTTGGCATAGGTGTTGATTTGGCAAAGAAGTGTTTGACTGACATAAATACCTCTATTTCAGTTATAGGATCGTTTCTTCCTTGTTACATAGAGACTATTACAACAGTTAACCAACATTCTATCTACTCAACTCTTCTTAAAAAATACGCAGAAATAACTAAACCGTTAAATTTTAATATTAAAAGTAGCAGTCATGATACAATGCATCATATCTTAACTTCGGGATCTCCAACCTTTTGTACACCACGTCGGTTGCCTCCAGATAAATTAAAAAATTTCAAGGAAGGAATTTGATTTCATGTTACAACAAGGAATTTGCAGACCGTCTAAAAGTAACTGGGCTAGTCCATTACACTTGGTCTCCAAAAAAACCGGTGAATGGCGCCCATGTGGCGATTATCGTCAGCTTAATGCTAAAACTACACCAGACCGTTATCCGTTACCGCATATTCAAGACTTCACATATTTTTTAAATGATTGTAAGATATTTTCAGCTATAGATCTCGCAAAAGCATATCATCAAATTCCGATAGCACCTGAAGATATACCTAAAACAGCGGTAACTACACCTTTTGGGTTATTCGAATTTCCACGAATGACGTTTGGGTTGAGAAATGCAGCTCAAACGTTTCAGCGTTTTATGCACGAAGTAACAAGGGGTCTTGATTTCTGTTTCACTTATATAGATGATATTCTAGTAGCTTCTAAAAATCAAGAAGACCATTTAGAACATCTAGAGTTGCTCTTCCAGAGGTTAGAAAAACATGGTTTGACAATAAATACGGCAAAATGTTCCTTTGGTCAAACTGAACTTAAATTTTGGGTAATTTAATTACCTTGGGGGGAATTAAACCACTTCCGGACAGAGTAAAGGCTCTACAAGATTATAAAGTGCCTTCTAACAGATTAGAATTACGTCGATTTCTTGCAATGATTAATTTTTATCGCAGATTTATCCCTAATGCAATTGTTTCTCAACGAATTCTTTTAGAATATATTAAGGGATCTAAAAAACAAGACAAAAGGCCGTTGCTGCTATCTGATGAGGCCAAAGAAGCGTTTGACAAAGTGAAGCAAGAATTAAGTAACGCTTCGCTTTTGGCGTATCCAGTTGACTCAGCTCCTTTAGCATTGATGGTTGATGCCTCAGATTTTGCAATTGGAGGAGTATTACAACAATTAATTAAGAAGGAATGGCAACCTTTGGGATATTTTTCACTTAAATTAAACACGGCTCAACAAAGGTATAGCGCATATGATCGTGAGTTACTTGCAGCCTATGCAAGCATCAAACATTTCCGTTCAATGGTTGAAGGACGCATATTTACCCTATACACTGATCATAAACCTTTAATTTTCGCATTACAACAAAAACGGGAAAAGGATCACCTAGGCAGGACAGACATTTAGACTTTATAAGCCAATTTACTAACGACATTCGGCATATCTCTGGGTCAAAAAATTTTGTGGCAGATACCTTTTCTCGTTTAGAAAGCATAAATTGGCCTCACGTGTTAGAGTTTGCTGAGTTAGCAGAAGAACAAAATAAGGATGAAGAGTTAAAGGAACTTCTTTCTTCAAAATGTAATCTTCGACTTCAACCCATCACGATTTCTGGTTGTAGTTTTCCTCTATATTGTAGCACTATAAATGGAGTCTCGAGGCCGTTTCTTACTTTAAAATTTAGGCGCATTGTTTTTGATAAATTACATGGTCTTTCTCATCCTGGTATTAAGGCAACTGTTGACTTAATTAGAAGACGTTTTGTGTGGCCATCCATCAAAAAAGGGCTGCAAGCTCTGGGCAAAAACCTGTTTGGCATGTCAAAAATCTAAAGTTAGCAGACACGTTAAAAGTCCAATCGGACATTTTCAGCTCACAAATGAACGCTTTGTCCATATTCATATAGATTTAGTTGGTCCACTACCTCCATCAAACGGTTTCCGTTATTGCCTCACATGTGTCGATCGCTTCACTAGATGGCCCGAGGTAATTCCAATCGCCGATATTTCGGCAGAAACAATTGCTAAAGCTTTATATGCGGGTTGGATTGCTCGTTTTGGAGTACCTTCAATTATAACGACCGATAGAGGTTCTCAGTTCGAATCATCACTATTTGCAGAATTATCTAAATTTATCGGCTCGAAGCGCTGTAGAACTACCTCGTATCATCCTCAGGCTAATGGATTAGTAGAACGTTTCCATCGTTCTTTGAAAACCGCCATCAAATGCTATTCCTCAAATAGGTGGACTGAAAGTTTACCTTCAATTCTTCTTGGATTACGTACGGTTCTCCGTGAAGACCTTGGAACATCTGCAGCTGAATTAGTGTATGGAGAGACCTTACGTCTCCCGGGTGAATTTTTTCAATTATCGCCAAATTCAGTCCATGCACCTTTTTTTTTGAATAATCTTCGGGATCATATTTCTAAATTAAAATCTTTACCCGTCACATTACACGGGACTAAAGCTGTTTTATCCACAAGGATCTATATTCTTCAACACATGTATTTATTAGACATGATGCCATTGGTCCTCCTTTCCAAGCACCTTATGATGGGCCGTATCTTGTTTTAGAAAAAAAAGATAAATTTTTTACAGTTAATAGAAAAGGAAAAATCGAAAACATTTCCATCGATAGGTTAAAACCGGCATTTATACTAAATGAAGAAATTAAATTTAATGAACAAAGTAAAAACACTAATGATAAAACTAACAGAAGTCAAGATGAGAAGATAGAGGTATCAAAAAAACCCATTACTACGAAGTATGGAAGAACGGTGCACTTTCCAAAACATTTAATAGCAACCGTTCTAGGGGGGAAGTAATGTAGGCTTACATAAAATTTTATTTTAATTTATTAAAAACAAAAAATTTACGGTTGCTAGGAAAATGATGTGGATAATCATTATGTAAACAATTTTGAAATAAAGTGTTCGTAATAAATAATTTCAAATAAATATAAAAGAATTAATAAATAATACTAACTAAATATACACCGTTATACCTGGGAAAAACCTTCTATGAACCAAAGATCAATTATAGACTACATCATAGTAAAGCAAAGATCCCATTTTAGAATAAATGATTGCAGAGTTAAGCGAGGTGCAAACTGCGGCTCAGATCATCATCTTTTAGTCGCAACGTTAGTAGTACCATTTACGAAAACAGCGATAGATAATAACAACTCTACGAGAAATATAGATGAAAAAGGTACACCAATGGAACAAAAAAAGTATAAACTATACTTATTACAGCAAGACAGCATAAGATCGTTATACGAAACACGACTAGCAGCGGAACTGACAGAACGTGGTGGAAATCAAGACGTGGAAGAACAATACGAAACACTGAAATCCATTATTCATAAAATTGCTAATGAAGCATTAGGAGAGTATACAACAGAAAAGAACAAAAAACAGTATGTTTGGCTAACTGAAGAAGTAAAACAAGTGATACAAGAAAAGAAAATACTGTATAATAACTACATAACTACTAGAACAAATCAAGCTTATCAAGAATATAAAAGCAAGAATTGAGGAAAAAGGTTAAAAGTGAGAAAAACAAACAGTGGGAGCAATGCTGTAACCGAATTGATTCACTGATTGGAGGAGCACAGTCCACGGAAGTTTGGAGGACGATAAAAAGAATGAAGACAAATAACAAGGACAATTCCAACTGTTTAATTAGTCTACAGAAATGGAAGGAACATTACAATACACTTTTAACCGAAGCAAGAAAAAAGTATAGAGACCTTGATAATACTGATATTCACATCACCAATCAAATAGAAGAACTAACAATTGTAGAAATAAAACAATGCATGAAGCAAATGAAGAGTGAAAGATCACCAGGACCAGGGAACATCGCTGCTGAACTAATAAAATATGGTGGATCTGTGTTAGCAGAGTACATAACTAAATTAATGAATAACTGCTTACAACAACAAAAAATTCCTTCAGAATGGAAAACATCCCATCTTATTTCCATATACAAAAAAGGAAGTAGGAAAGACCCCAGCAGCTACAGAGAATTAAGTATAAACAGCACAATGAGCAGATTGTTCGGTAAAATACTACAAATATTGGACATAACATCGGAGAAGATCAAAGCGGGTTCACACCAGGACGTTCATGCACAGACCATACAACAGTTACTGGAAAAAAGGATTGCTAAGGGAGAGGAAGTACACATCGCTTTTATTGATCTGCTTAAAGCTTATGACAATGTACCTAGAAATAAGCTGTGGCATGCCTTACGAACAATTGGAACCAATGATCACCTAATAAAAATCATACAGGAATACTACCATAACAATATAGCTTATACAGGGTGTTTCGGAAGATATATCAGAGCCGAAAAGGGGTGGTTGGGGACAATTAATAAAAGACATTTTCGAAAGAAACACATCAAATCGATCTAGTATGGAGAAATTGAAAAAATTCAAATTTTTTCTCAAAAACTGTTTTGGAACCACTAGCTTTTTCCTATTTATAAAACAAGGGTAATTGAAACTTTTAAAATTATAAAGATCGCCCACGTTCTTTAATCTTGCAGGTTTTATTTATTGTTCGATAAGCTTTTATTATAAAGATAAACTTCTGCTCGGAAATTTATCCTTGAACTTCATTTCGACCTATAATTTTGATTACAAATGAAAGACGAACTAACCTACCGTATTTTTTACCACTTACATTTAAATAAGTAATAATTCATCTACAAAAAAGGGCTATTGATAGCGCCGTGTCCCAAAGGTTTGGTATATGAACTAATGCGCTAGCAACCTGAGTTTAAACCCACGCTATAACTTTACACCTGTCTCCCTTACAAGGCAGGAGGTAACCAACAAGGGTAAAACTTCCCCAGGAAAATTTCTCCAATAACAACTTTTGTGTCTTTGAAATACACTACGGCACACGACAAAAGAGACAAGCGGGGAAATAGCCTACGCCCGGCTAAAGACACGGCCCTGAAGAAGAATGGGTTAAAATTCGTATGCACAAATTTTAATTGAGTTTGCGGATTCAAATATCTATAAATGTTATTCAGAAAAGAGCGTAAGATTTGCTGACTTAAAAAACGTGTGTAGCAAATATCACTTTATTAATACAACGATTATAAAATATTCTCGTAGTCCCCCTTTTCTAATGTTGTCCTTGTCATGCAAATATAAAAAAAGCGAACACATAATCAAAGTTTGTCGCGTCTATTAAATAAAATAAAAACACAGGATATCGTTAGTATCATCTTACATGTATGAAGTCATTGTTTAATATTTCGGTTTTATGTCGGCCAAACTAATGGACTGTTGTTTTATTTATTTTTTAAGAATAGGATTATTGAACTTGACCTTAGATTTGTTCCTTATACGATTTAATATTGAGCTAGGTCAAAAATATTTGGACACGTTAATAGTCTTTATTACAACAAGTACGTTGAATACGTTTTGTCTGTACCGTATTTTTCACCACTTTCATTTATCAAAATGTAATACTAATGAAGTTCACAAATCAGATCATTAAACACGTTGCCGACATAAGTAACATTCAAATTTTTACGTGTACAAGTTTTATCGTACAACGTTATTAATACACAAAAAATAATATTACTTTTAACAGTACGTATGGAATTCAAATAAAGGCCGTTTTATACCGAGGTCCAAACGGCGCATACTACCCTAGTGGTACTCTTTTGTGAGCGGCATCATTAAAGTATCACATATTAAATATGTCCTTAAATAAAGTTTGCGAAGAAATACATTTTATTAGAGAGTGGAAAGCGTTCTATTAAAATGTACCTCCCAACGTATTCCTGTTATTAAAAATTCAAAATCAGCATCATTGTTAAAAGCGTACTTTCATTTATTAAGTCTAGAAACCACTTATCAGCTATTTATTAACAAGTCATTGGGGTTCATATTATTGTTTCCTTTATGATAACATAAACGAAATAATTCTTGTAATAAAATACTTATGCTTTATTTATGCTCTCTTGTTCTTGAACTTGAACTTACATTTGCTGAGTTGTTCTTTTACTTATTTTATATTAGCATAGGTCAGAAATGAATATTTAATTTAGAATTTTAACACGTTAGATTTTTATTATAAGACGGTCATTTGGTTCTTCATAGAAATCACAAGTACGTTTTATACTACTATTTGTCAGCAAAGCATACTTTTTTAGTATTCGAAATTATATTTTTTAACGCTTTGGTTTTCATTTAAGTTTTATTAACACAACATACAAAATTTTATACACAATAAATCATTTATTTAATAATCGTTAAAAATACGTTTGATGTGATTTCGAACATTTTAACTATTTTTCCAATACGACATAAATTTTGTCAGATGTCCACTCGTACGAGGTGGTGACGTCAAATAACAATCAGAGCTTATTCTCCGGTAGACAAATAATTGACCTTCAAGGGTGAAGCGAGGTGCTTGTAATAAATGCCGCCGCGAGATAATCTTAAAACAGCGATGTCAGCGATTAATTATTGCACGTTTCTTAGATCATCAGCTATTTATGTATTTATCGTTGTTTTTTTTGTTACGGTATTTGTGTTAGGCAATTTTGTCCCCTATTATTCTTGAACTTGAAATTAATTGTTTTACACCGATTTAATATTTTAAATTTAACACGTTTAACACGTAAAAATAACGGTTACTTGATACTTACGAGAAAAATAAGAAGTACGTTTAATTGCATTATTTATTCGTACAGTATAAATTCTTTTATGTAAATAACATCTTTTTTGATGCGTTGGTTTTTATTCAAGTGCTCATTAAAATTTTTTTTTTTAAATGAATAGACAAAATGTTTTTATTATAAGGTGATTATGATAATAAAATTTAATACAATTTGTAAAGTTGTCTTGTCACGAAAACCACCCCAAATTGTTTGATTTTTTCAACACTTACTTTCATAAGTCGTATTTTACAATGATTCACAAAAGCATCGGGAGTCTCTTTTTAAAAAGGAAAGAAGTGTTAAAGCTGATAAAGATTGAAACTCGATATTTGAACTCAGGCACGTTTGTTTTAAAAATAAAAATAATTTATGAGCAATTCATTTTATGTGTGTATAATAACATGAATTGTTTTATTGTTTGAAGCCGTCGGATATGTTTCTTAATTAGCCAATTTAACGTTGTCATAGGTCAAAAAAAACCTGCGGTTCTCAAAATATGGTCTCAATTTTGATTTTGCTATAACTTTGTCAAATCAATGAATTTAGAAATATTACCAAGTAGAAAGTCTTCCAAAAAATCCCCTCCACCACCCATTTCCGGCTCTGACAACTATTCGTAAACACCCTGTATAGAAGGATGCGGAAGTATTACGTGTGACTTGTCGCACATTATTTATTTGATTTTTGGTGCAGAAACAGACCGCAGATCGAATTTTCGGGCAATCGATCTAAGTTTTTATGATATTCAAATACGAATTGCGAGTATTAAAATTATTTTATTATAATTATTGCCTTTTTTAACCGGTAGGTTTATTATTAAAAAATTAGATAAAAAGGTTAATTTTTGTAAATAACCAATTGTATTTTGAAAATAATACGAAAACTGAAAAATGAAGTTTGGGGGTAATGGGAGTCGCATGGCTCTCAGTAAACTAACTGTGTTTTTCATGTTTCTAAAGATAATATAATTATGTTTCCTATGAGAATAGGTTTAGGTTTTAAACACATAAAAAAAATGGTATAAGTATATATTTTATTACATATTTTTATTCTGGTTACCATTGCCCCGGTGGATCTCATTACCCCTTACTCCGGTTCTAATTACGCCTTACTCCGGTTCTAATTACCCCTTACTCTGGTTCTCATTACCCCATACTCTTGGGCAATGGGAACCAATATTACTTTTTAAAAAACTGAGAATAATTATCTTTGTTTGGTATGTTTTTGAATTTCTATGTTTATAGCATAAACTTGATTAGTTACACTATAATAAAAAGCAAAAACTATATTAAAAAATGATTTTTGTTAAAAGTTATTGGAATTTTATGTTAAGTGGCGCCAATTCCCCCGTGTTCCCCTACTCTTTAAATAAATAGTTACAAATACACAAAATTGTATAAAGTACTACAATAAAAACTAACTTAAATTTTATTAAATTGAGTTCAATTTTAATTTTAATAATAACGAGATACTCAATAAAATTTAAAGATTTTTTAAAATTAGTAGTTTTTTATTTTCTTTAGAAACGTTATCATTTTTATTTTGAAATCTTTTGGATTGCCATGTTATTTGTTTCAATGTACGCAACAAAATGGTGTAATAAATAAAATATTTACGATGAATTGTACATTTACGAAAAAAAAGCATACTACTGAAAATTATATCAACTTTTATTTGCTTCTACAAGATGTTGAGCGCAGACTATTAAAAAATTGCTGATTAAATAAAATTAATGGATATGAAACCATTCTCATAAGCTAAACCAGTAGTATTTCCACTTTACTCATGTATCATGTAATGGTCACTAATCTTGTTCATGTTGCTTATCGGTTGCATTTATTAAATATTATTGGCAACTTGTCGGTATCTACAAAGGGAGAAGGAAGTGACAACCAAAGTACACGTTTCATGCGAAAGAAAAAGATATTAAAACAGGTTACAAATGCTTAGCAATCCCGCCCAAAAAATTGAACGTGAATCCTGTGATTTGCAGTTCAAGAAAACATCGAATTTTTCGAAAATACGTGATTAAAGATTATTTAAAAGTAAACATGAGCGACACACATATATATCGTATACCTATTTATGATTTATTGCATACTAAAATGAATCACGAGCATTGTTCTTGGCTAATTATTTGGCGAATTCTTTATTTTTTTTATTTGTGTTATTTGTCTATCAACGGAGCAATATACTGCTACAAAAAATAATTTATGGAAAACAAATAAAACATAAAAACATTCAATTAAACAAATATTTTTAAATAATATATTTGTTTTGTTACAATTATATAAGAAAAACAACAGTAGCTTTAAAACATGTACAAAAAATCCCTTAAGCTTTGAGCACACAAATTATACTTTCAGCGTGGTAAAATTATTTTGACTCTACAAGCCGATATTTTATTGTAGTCCGATCCTTACAAAATAATTATCTGTATTTTATCAGTTATACTTAGCGATTTCTGTCTTTATCGTGTGCATTTCAGTGTTGCTATAGCGTTTGTCGAAATTACTGTAAGTGATATTCCGATGTAGTTCCTTATCTTAAAGTTACGCGTTATATGAACATTATAAGTAAGACGAAGAAAAAACGAGTTGTAACTAAAGTTGCATAGCTACTATTTACTTCTTTTTGGCGACATCTATGAATTCGGTCATTTTAGATGTGACACATCAGTGAACAGTCTCTTACTAATTCGTCTATGACCTAGGTCAAAATTAAATGATATAAGAAATAAATTTAATTTCAAGTTCAAGAATAAAATCAACAATCTGTAAATTATAAACTCCGCCGAGCTAAAACAACATACTTAACAAAATACGATATAGGTATACCTATAGGTTGCACACGATTTCTTAGTCAGCAAATGTTACGATCTTTTCTGAATAACATTCATATTTAACTCCGTATACTTAATTAATATTTTGGCATACGAATTTTAACCCTTTCTTTTTTATAACTATCAATTTGTAGGAAGATGAAACAAAGGATCAAAATATATAGATTGGACAGCTAAGCGACGCCAAACTTCGAAAGATTTTGAAAGTGCAGACGTTAAGCGAACGTGGCCATAGTATTCGTAATAATTGAAACACCCACGTCGAAAAAATTATTGTGACTAAAACAATCGAAACGGTTCATAAGTCGATACGCATCTAATAATATCGATCGGTTTCCTAAGGAACGCCAAACGTTGAAAAAATTTTCGAAATTGATTAAAAGATGTAGGTATAAGTTAGCCGAAGCTTAAAGAAACTTGCAAGGACTTTACACCCCCGTCCCTTCTATATAAGGTGGCGTTCAAGTATTACGTAACGCAATTTTTGAAGATTTTTGACCCCCTCCACGTCACGCGAGGTAACGTTTTCATACCTAACCCAGCTCTAAACGTTACGTAACAACCAAGAGACCATTTTCCCGTAATACATAAACGAAAGGGTTGCTAAATTGGGAAATTTTAATTCCCTACGTTTTTATTTAAATTTAAAAAATGTGCATAACACGATGGTCGACCCCCGCCCATTGCGTTACGTAATACTTGAACGCTCTCTCCCTCCTATTGATAAGACGTAAAATTTTTCCAAAACTTTTATCAAATAACAAAATTAAAAATGATGAATATTGTAGGGCATGTGCGACTCCCCGAATACGACGTCGTTACTTAAAAAAAAACACTAACTCGGCAACGTAAATTGTCGGGACGTTTAATTTTAATAAGAAACGTTGAAATTTAAAAAAGTTAGGGGTTCATAAACATAAGTCATAAGTAAACTACGGATAACCAATTTCTCACGTCCAAGTGGTTCGACCCTTAAGCTGGCTAATTAACACGAAAATGTCGATCGAACGCTTCCCGACGTCGAACCCACAACGTCTAACGTAAATAGCAATTTATAAAAAAAAAAAAATCTAGAAATAAAAGAAACTAAACAGATTAATAAAATTGTAAAATTCGAATTTTGCTTTGTCGATCTTAGCGTGGGAGATAAAGGCTATAAAAATTTGTCTACATCCTGCAATTAACAAAACAAAATCAGGTTACAAATAAACTCGCCCACGCTTAAAAATTTCTACAAGGTATGCAAAATATTTTATATATGTATTACTTTATACTAATCTAATAAAAGTTGCGAATTAATATCAGCTGTTCGACGAGAATAATATGAAGTCAATGGCAAACGCAACTTATAAAAATTAAACGAATTAAATAAATAAAAAAATTGTAAAATCAGAATTGTAACATTCAAGGGGCGTAATCCACCCTTAGGGAGGCGAAATCGCAAGTTCTTTTCGACGGCGCAAACCCCAACTCTCTACGTCACCCCGTTTAGGAAATAGGTTCGTTTTGAAATTTTGGGTATTTTACGCTCGAACCGTTTCCGGAAGAAAAATTAAAGTAATAATCTTCTTTGTCCGTAAATTTAAAAGAAATCTAAACCGTTCCAAATAAAGAAAAATGAAAAGCATTACGACGATTGTGATAATTTTATG
>JARFIZ010000191.1:0-67221 GCA_036325965.1 Sinopyrophorus schimmeli
TACGTGTTAAACGTGTTAAATTTAAAATATTAAATCGGTGTAAAAACAACTAATTTCAAGTTCAAGATTAATAGGGGACAAAAATTGCCTAACACAAATACCGTAACAAAAAAAACAACGATAAATACATAAATAGTTGATGATCTAAGAAACGTGCAATAATTAATCGCTGATATTGCTGTTTTAAGATTATCTCGCGGCGGCATTTATTACAAGCAGCTCGCTTTACCCTTGAAGGTCAATTATTTGTCTACCGGAGAATAAGCTCTGATTGTTATTTGACGTCACCACCTCGTACGAGTGGACATCTGACAAAATTTATGTCGTATTGGAAAAAATAGTTAAAATGTTCGAAATCACATCAAACGTATTTTTAACGATTATTAAATAAATGATTTATTGTGTATAAAATTTTGTATGTTGTGTTAATCAAAACTTGAATGAAAACCAAAGCGTTAAAAAAATATAATTTCGAATACTAAAAAAAGTATGCTTTGCTGACAAATAGTAGTATAAAAACGTACTTGTGATTTCTATGAAGAACCAAATGACCGTCTTATAATAAAAAATGTAACGTGATAAAATTCTAAATTAAATATTCATTTCTGACCTATGCTAATATAAAATAAGTAAAAGAACAACTCAGCAAATGTAAGTTCAAGTTCAAGAACAAGAGAGCATAAATAAAGCATAAGTATTTTATTACAAGAATTATTTCGTTTATGTTATCATAAAGGAAACAATAATATGAACCCCAATGACTTGTTAATAAATAGCTGATAAGTGGTTTCTAGACTTAATAAATGAAAGTACGCTTTTAACAATGATGCTGATTTTGAATTTTTAATAACAGGAATACGTTGGGAGGTACATTTTAATAGAACGCTTTCCACTCTCTAATAAAATGTATTTCTTCGCAAACTTTATTTAAGGACATATTTAATATGTGATACTTTAATGATGCCGCTCACAAAAGAGTACCACTAGGGTAGTATGCGCCGTTTGGACCTCGGTATAAAACGGCCTTTATTTGAATTCCATACGTACTGTTAAAAGTAATATTATTTTTTTGTGTATTAATAACGTTGTACGATAAAACTTGTATACGTAAAAATTTGATTGTTACTTATGCCGGCAACGTGTTTAATGATCTGATTTGTGAACTTCATTAGTATTACATTTTGATAAATGAAAGTGGTGAAAAATACGGTACAGACAAAACGTATTCAACGTACTTGTAATAAAGACTATTAACGTGTCCAAATATTTTTGACCTAGCTCAATATTAAATCGTATAAGGAACAAATCTAAGGTCAAGTTCAATAATCCTATTCTTAAAAAATAAATAAAACAACAGTCCATTAGTTTGGCCGACATAAAACCGAAATATTAAACAATGACTTCATACATGTAAGATGATACTAACGATATCCTGTGTTTTTATTTTATTTAATAGGCGCGACAAACTTTGATTATGTGTTCGCTTTTTTTATATTTGCATGACAAGGACAACATTAGAAAAGGGGGACTACGAGAATATTTTATAATCGTTGTATTAATAAAGCGATATTTGCTACACACGTTTTTTAAATCAGCAAATCTTACGCTCTTTTCTGAATAACATTTATAGGTATTTGAATCCGTAAACTCAATTAAAATTTGTGCATACGAATTTTAACCCATTCTTGTTCAGGGCCGTGTCTTTAGCCGGGCGTAGGCTATTTCCCCGCTTGTCTCTTTTGTCATGTGTCGTAGTGTATTTCAAAGACACAAAAGTTGTTATTGGGGAAATTTTTCTGGGGAAGTTTTACCCTTGTTGGTTACCTCCTGCCTTGTAAGGGAGACAGGTGTAAAGTTATAGCGTGGGTTTAAACTCAGGTCGCTAGCGCATTAGTTTACATACCAAACCTTTGGGACACGGCGCTTTCAATAGCCCTTTTTTGTAGATGAATTATTACTTATTTAAATGTAAGTGGTAAAAAATACGGTAGGTTAGTTCGTCTTTCATTTGTAATCAAAATTATAGGTCGACATGAAGTTCAAGGATAAATTTCCGAGCAGAAGTTTATCTTTATAATAAAAGCTTATCGAACAATAAATAAAACCTGCAAGATTAAAGAACGTGGGCGATCTTTATAATTTTAAAAGTTTCAATTACCCTTGTTTTATAAATAGGAAAAAGCTAGTGGTTCCAAAACAGTTTTTGGGAAAAAAATTGAATTTTTTCAATTTCTCCATACTAGATCGATTTGATGTGTTTCTTTCGAAAAAGTCTTTCATTAATTGTCCCCAACCACCCCTTTTCGGCTCTGATATATCTTCCGAAACACCCTGTAGTGTATTGTAATTTTTTTTCGATAAATCTTCTTCCATGTATATATAAGTATTATGTACATACGTAATTACGTAGGTAACACCATGATCACTACTTTTGTAATAAATCACTGAATAAAGTTTGACTTTTGGATGTTTACTTTGTGTAAAATACTTTAAATTTAATTAACTTCAGATCCTAAATACTTACAGTTGATCTATTCTGAGTCATTTAAAAAAAAATGTTTATGTAAGGATACAGAGTGTTTTCAAAAATACAAATCAAGCACAGATTCCTTAGCCTAAAATTAGAAATTTTTTTATAACATTCTTCATTTAAGCACTTCTTTTTTAAAATACAGGAGTAACAATTTAATTTTTAAAAATTAATTTTATTCCTTTTGTATAATGCTGATTTAAAACTTGCTTTTTAGTCACTTTTCTTTAAATTTGGTTGATCAAAGACAAAATATCTATTACTTGCCCGAAATTATGGAAAAAATGGTCTCAATTTAACTGTTAATTTTTTGATCAAAATTAGAAGACACAGTCCAAATTTGTTTATTAAAAAAATTTCTGCCAACCGTTTGAATTTTTGAAGAATATCGACTCTAAAATTTTAATTTTTTAATATAAAAATAATATTTTTTAGACAAAAACATTTTGTTTCTACCTATAGACAATAAATCAGGGGATCATTTTTGTAATCATTCCTATACACAGAGAAAAAAATATCGTTATAATAACCATACGTATCCCTATTATAGCTATCCGTTGGATAGTTATCTTTCACAGGGATACGCCGTATAGCTAATTTAGCTATCCAGAGTTTCCTTATTGCAGATCGTTATAGTAACGATCCGTATTACTGTTTTAGACATTCGAAAGATTCTTGTCATAGTGATTTAACGGATATGCACGGAGAACAAAATATTGTTATAATAACCATACGTATCCCTATTATAGCTATTCAAATCCTCAAATTAACTATCTAGTTACCTACACGACGGATACTGCACACGTTCACGAGAGCTTTTCGTTTGAACGCTTGAATCAAATAAATGAATCCTTATTATAAGTATACTATGTAGAGCTATTTTGATCATACTATGAATTGTCAAATTGACTTATAAATATCGTTAAATTAGACATTCGAATCCTTGGCAAAACCATACGTCAATTGGGTATACGTTAGATAGTTATATTAAGGATATTTTTTTCTCCGTGTAATAAGTATTTTATTTGTGATTCATCTACCAAAATTAAAGGAAAGTTACTAAGTCATAAACAAAAAATTAAATATAAATCTTACAAAAATAAAATAAATTAAATAAGCCAACGTTTGATTTAAAAATATAATTTTTTAAACCATAGCCATATGAAGAAGAAAGTTTGGGAGGTACAAGCTTTTATATCTACTTATGTGCCGTGATATTTTTGACCAAAACTAAGCAAATATGTTCCATAATGAAGGAATAATCTGTACAAAACTTAATATATTAATAAAATTACTATTTCAAAATTAAACTACGACCACTATATTTTAAAAAAAGCGCATAGTTAAAAAATATCATTAAGAAAGTCTCCTCATTTTAATTGAAGAATCTGTGGTTATTGGCTTGACTGTTATAAGTTTCCAATAAAGCGTACGAGAGAGTGATACAAAATGATCCCTCGGGATAAAATAATTCTCTTTGGTTTTGATGAGACTGCCAACGTTATTTAATTAATTTTTGAGCAATATGTCAATATCGGTCGAAAGGTAAAAATAAGCAAGCTTTAGGTGGATTAAATTATTTATTCGCTACACGGAGAAAAAAATATCCTTAATATAACTATCTAACGTATTCCCAATTGACGTATTGTTCTGACAAGGATTCGAATGTCTAATTTAACGATATTTATAAGTCAATTTGACAATTCATAGTATGATCAAAACAGCTCTCCATAGTATACTTATAATAAGGATTCATTTATTTGATTCAAGCGTTCAAACGAAAAGCTCTCGTGAACGTGTGCAGTATCCGTCGTGTAGGTAACTGGATAGTTAACTTGAGGATTTGAATAGCTACAATAAGGATACGTATGGTTATTGTAACGATATTTTGTTCTCCGTGCATATCCGTTAAATCACTATGACAAGAATCTTTTGAATGTCTAAAACAGTAATACGGATCGTTACTATAACGATCCGCAATAAGGATACTCTAGATAGCTAAATTAGCTATATGGCGTATCCCTGTGAAAGATAACTATCCAACGGATAGCTATATTTGTTTTCTTTATTTAATATCCCAAAAACATAATTTTGCTAGATGATATGCCGACTGGATCTTGTAGGATCATCTTACCCACAGCACAGAGATCATTTTTGACCCACCGGTGTCTAAAACGATCCCTTAGCAGGATTTTAGAAAATTAATTGGATATTAATAGTACATTATATATGAAAGAATATAAAAATGCCAGTACTGAAATTGATTAGCCCTCTTTGCAAAACCGCTTTAATATTAATATTATGTTGAATAGCTTCTGACTTACGAACACTCTGCCTTAAGGAGATCATTTTATATCACTTTTCCCTATCTACCAATTAAAAATATAAATCAAAGATAATAGAACGTACACGTATTATAATGAATTTTGTAAAGGTAAATTCAATTCATTTTAAATTTAAAAAAGCGAGATGACTTACACCTCGACTTAACTTATTGCAAATTGATATCAAAAAAGCTTTTTAGTAAAAGAATAAGACATGCTTATCTCACCGCCGTATTGAGGTGAAGTACTGGTCCAGAAAATCTTTAGCATGTCGCAGAACTTCAGGGACGCTTCGAGGTTCATTAGTGGTTCGTCCAGGATTGTTTATTATACTTCCTAAACACGTTTGAGCGGTGCATATAGTGTTCTGTAAAAAAAACGAGCCATTAATTACAGTTCGTCGTAAAAAAAGCGTTAAGCACTCTAGACCGTCAAACGTTGATTAACAGTATTAAATGTAACTTTTGGTCTTTAAAATTTTGAGTAAAATAAATTTAAGTAAAAGTGAGAATGGCAGTTCCTGCAAGTCCACAAATTGAATCGGATAAACGACTTTTGGAATTTAAAACTTACGAAGACTATTTAGATTCCCTTGTTTCGCCTCTGGATTTATGTAATTTACAAAGTACTGTTGTATCGAGAACTATAGCAGAACTTGGATATAGGTGTGTTTTTTATTGCCTTAATTAAATTTCTCTAGTTTTAAGTGAAAAGTCTTTTTAAGTTATTTTGGTGCTGTTACTAATAGTTTTGGCTTTCTTAATTTGTTTTGATTACACTAAATTAGTTTTGATAAATTAATAATCATAAATTTTGATTAAAATAATCTGGTTTTTTATTTTTTTAAGTTTTACGGTAGATCAGTTCAAATTTATGGAATAGTGAAATTGATTCTTAAAGTCATCGAATTAGGAATGATATTGCTTATCAATAATAAATTGACCAATTTTTTTGTTTTCTATCATCGCAAGACAAGATGTAAGTAATGATCAATAGGAAAGTTAAAATGGTTTTACAGGCATAATATTCTTTTTATTGTTAACACTATTCATTGAATTTAATTCGATTGTATTCAATTATAGAAAATATAATAAAAACAATATTGAAGCATAACTCTTAAAGTTAAAAAAAAACTATGCAAACTTAATTTTTGTTACTTGTGTATTTTGGATTATAGCATACAAATAATTTTTTAAAAAATTACCATTTGCCTTTTTAAAAAAACCATAATCGTAATACATATTTTGTTATTTCAAAATTATGATAAACTTAAGATTTGTTGTACAGATTTAATTTAAATTTATAATTACAATAATAAAACTTTGTAACAAAATAATTAATTCTAAATCGTTTACAGCAGGACTAGGTAACACAAGAATAATTTCACGCTAATTAGATAAAGTTAGCAGATATTTCGTATATTGGTTTAAATTAATTATTAATCCCAAAATTTCTCATTTCTGTTTACATCCTATTTATTCCTTAAGTAATGTATATAAATTATAAATTGGGTACGCGTCAGAAAGCTAATTTATTCATTTTGAGCTGCATCGAAAATTATAAGAAATATACCTTCCAAGATTCGGCTGGCTGAAATGTGAAATTTATGCGAAGGTATTAAAATACCTCAACAGTAAACCCGCTTTGAATTGTTGGTTATGTAAATAGATTTAAAAGCATTGATGCTTACTTACTCTTTCAATTTTTAATTGAAATTCTATCGAGTTTAATTTTAATTAAGAAAACTATGGTTTTAGAACTTTCAAATAATATTGACTTTTAAATAATTGATTACACATTACTTGCTCCTTTCAATTTATCAGTTATTATTTTGCCAAATTCTGTAATAGGAATTAAAATGTATAAATAATTATTATTAGACGTATGATTACTTTATATTTTTCTTTCTAATTTATACTTTTTGATCTCCGCAAGAAGTCATGACTTCATGGTCAAATAAATACATTATCTATCTATCTATCTATAAAATTATTAAAATTAAAGACGTTGTATTTGTTTTATTAGACGAAGGTTGTGTATTTTTTGTGTAACTTGTTGATAATTACACGTTATCTTCTAAATTTGCTGCTTGTTAACATTATTAGTCATAATAAAACCACGAAATCGTAGATGAGCAGATAACGAAGGAGATATTTCGTATAAAATGTTTTTATACGTGCTCTGTTTTTGTGGCTTGGCTCTTTTTTTTCAACTATATGTCTGGTAACACTGAAATGCTGGATTAACAAAATGGGGACTCTAAATTAATATGTTTCACAAGCTTATGTAAATTTTATAAAATTTTGAATCATTTATTATTTTCAGGCTTTATTATAATTACAGATGACCTAAGGTTTTATCTCCTCTCCATTAATTTATAACTTATTCAATCTATAGATTTTTTGTGATACTGTAAATTTGGGGGTTCTAATCCTTAAATTCTAAAAAAAAACCGAGTATACAACTGGAAATGCAACTATTCAGACCGGATTGATAACACTGGCACACAAAAATAAAAAAGTGGTCAGTACTTTTGACCAAACCCACCTAGGGATATGTATTTCGATGCCCTAAATCCGAATTTGAGGTCGGTTTACCCAATATACCTCTAAAATTTTGAGTAAATTGCAAAAAACCACTAAAAATTGCAGTTATGAAAATGAAGAAAATTTGATTCAACTAGATCAAATCTTCCTTATATGTATATTTATATGAGATGAATCCAAATTCAAAATCTCTTAATCTCGATCATTCATATATTTATCCAAAATCGTAAAAAATAGTAAAAAAGTAGTAGAACATAGCCAAAAATATCACGAGCACACAAAAAAAAGTGGTCAGTACTTTTGACCAGACCCACCAAGGGTTATGTGTATTTCGATGCCCTGAATCCAAATCCGAAGTTCGTTTGGCCCGTACACCCCAAAATTTTGAGTAAATTGCAAAAAACCGCTTCAATTGGCTAAAAATTGCAGTTTTTTGCAATTTACTCGAAATTTTAGAGGTATATTGGGTAAACTGACCTCAAATTCGGATTCAGGGCATCGAAATACATAACCCTAGGTGGGTCTGGCCAAAAGTACTGACCACTTTTTTATTTTTGTGTGCCAGTGTAATTAATTCATAATTAAATTTTTAAACTTAGGCTCACAAGCTACGGTTTCTCGGATAATAAATTTCTGAAACCTTGCTTTACTTATACACTTAGATGCGTTTGAAAATGCCCGACCAATTTAATCGACAGAACATATTATTTATGAGTATTAAAAAAAATAATTATAAACAAATGGCAAATGTATACGATAGTTTGCACTTGTACACACACGTTATAAAATTTTTGACCAAAAATAATGATTTTGAAGTGTTCAAATACTAATAATTCTAAGAAAAAATGCGAAATCGGTAGTGCGTTTGAAAATGCCCGTTTTAATGTTTTCCATTTAGAACCGTTTTTTTTCCAACAAACTATAAATATATTGTAGACGTTGTTTAAGAATGTACCATAAATAAGCAAACCATTAAAAGTTTATTGGAAGTGAAATTTTAAATGGTAGCACCAATAAATAGCGTAATTTGTATTTATTACATAAAACAACCATTTTTGACAAATGATGACAGTAAAACGTCAATACAAATTAAAATTTGACAATTAACATAACTAAGATTATTCTTAAAACACTGTAGATCACGTTCTATATTTTGGGCATTTTCAAACATATCATTTAAGCATCATAACAGTAAAATTAATTTTATACACTTCTTATTCACAAATTTATCGGAACTAAAAGACCAAAATAAAATAAACTACGTTGAATATTTTTATGCTTTCTTCGCCTTTTGGTAACTACTAAACTCGCACGAATTTATTATGAAAATTACATTACAATCAATACAGGGGGGCTCCAAATAAATATGGGTTAATTATTACCTTACTTTGTGAATTAAATCGGGTGTGCAGTTTCAAACGCACTTTTTTATTCGGCCGTTTAAAACTGCACGCCTCCATCTAATAGACAAAATATTATATTTATGAGTATTAAGAAGAATATTTATGACCAATTGGTGAATATATGCGCTATTCTGTTCTTGTGCAGCCGAATTTTAAACGCCGTATAAAAAAATGCGTTTAAAACTGCACACCCGATTTAATTCACAAAGTAAGGTAATAATTGCACCATATTTATTTGGAGTCTTCTTGTATTGACTGTAATGTAACTTTCATAATAAATTTGTGCAAGTTTAGTAGTTACCAAAAGGCAAAGAAAGCATAAAAATATTCAACGTAGTTTATTTTATTTTAGACTTTTAGTACCGATAAATTATAAGAATTATAAGAAGTGTATAAAATTAATTTTACTGTTATGATGCTTAAATGATATGTTTGAAAATGCCCAAAATATAGAACGTGATCTACAGTGTTTGAAGAATAATCTTAGTTATGTTAATTGTCAAATTTTAATTTGTATTGACGTTTTACTGTCATCATTTGTCAAAAATTGTTGTTTCATGCAATAAATACAAATTACGCTATTTATTGGTGCTACCATTTAAAATTTCACTTACAATAAACTTTTAATGGTTTGCTTATTTACATTCTTAAACAACATCTACAATATATTTATAGTTTGTTGGAAAAAAAAACAGTTCTAAATGAAAAACATTAAAACGGGCATTTTCAAACGCACTACCGATTTCGCATTTTTTCTTAGAATTATTAGTATTTGAACACTTCAAAATCATTATTTTTGGTCAAAAATTTCATAACGTGTGTGTTCAAGTGCAAACTATTGTATACATTTGCCATTTGTTTATAATTATTTTTTTAAATACTCATAAATAATATGTTTTGTCGATTACGTCCGTCGGGCATTTTCAAACGCATCTTACAAGCAAAGGACACGATATGGCTAATGGAGTTGCACGATGAGACCAATACCATTCGATAGCTCTTTGAAAAACATACTTATGGTAAAATTTTTAGGTGCAATCGGCGAAAGGTGTGCGACTTATGGGGCTTTCAAGTTAACCTAACCCAAATCAAAACTAAGTGAATATATATATTCTAGGAGCTCATGATGAGGCGAAAAAGCAGAGAATGAAGATTTTTCTATTTCAAGTCACTTTAATCACTTTCTGCTATTCAAAAACCTGAATGTCTTCTTTAAGTTATTTTTCAGAAGTATGCATATCGGAGTGTTTTTATAAACAATATATTATTGTTATGTTAGTTACGAGATATAAATACAAATATTATATGTTTTTAATTGTAAAGTATTTACAATAAACTTGTGGGAACCAACGCTACACAGCGTTGGCCCAACAATACTCTCTTGCTGGTGATCCTTTCCTTATTAACCCCATGCCGTTCCGAAATCCTATAATTATACCTTAACTCCAAAAACCAATTCCCTTCTAAGTGCTCTAATCCCTTTTTCATTCTTTCTCTCCTGGGAACGCAGTTTGGCGGTCACCACCTACTGTGGGTGATACCGTTAGACTGCAAACTCAACCATCCAAGCATGCACATCCTTTTATCCTATTTACAATCACTTTTGTATAAATATCCCGTTTTCTGTCCCGAAATCATCAGTCATCAGTCATCTTAGCTCGACGAACCGCCGCACATCTTTTGCTCCGCCATTCGACAACAACTACAGATCCTTCGCCTCCGACACCAGGTCTCCGTCGACGATAGCTGCACCAGCCGACTCACCGCGCCCACAGCTACGCCACCACGACGCAACATCTCCGACGATCTCCCGTGTAAATAATTTCTACCCCTTTTGTAAATAAATCCAAAATAAAAAGTGGTAACACGCCACAAATTGGTGACCCTGACGTGATCAAAGGAAGCCCGACGTGATCAAAAGGAAGCCCGACGTGATCGACGACGCAACATGACAACGCCGCAAGAAACATCCGGAACGCCATCGTTGCTTCCAGGTTTTCCCGCTCTCGACAGAATCTTCATGCGGATACCACCCTTCTGGGCCGACGACCCAGAGACGTGGTTTGCACAAATAGAGAACCAATTCATACTCGCCGGAATCGTCCAAGAGGATACCAAGTTCAACTACATCGCCGGACACCTGGACCAACGATATGCTGCAGAAGTGAGGGACATCCTTACAAATCCTCCCGCGACGCAAAAATATCAGAAACTAAAGGAGAGCTCATAAGGCGACTCAGCGAGTCGCAGGAAAACAAGCTTCGTAGGCTACTCGAACACGAGTGTATGGGCGATCGCAAACCGTCACAATTTCTGAGACACCTGCGAACATTAGCCGGCACAATAGTGCCCGACGACGTATTGCGACCCTCTGGCTCGGACGACTCCCAGCATCAAGCCAAGCTATCCTCGCGACGCAGAAGAAAACCGAACTCGACGACCTAGCAAATCTAGCGGACGCCATCTCCGAAACTACGACCCACACCAGAATCGCCGAGGTGCAGAAGGACCCTTTGGAAGAGGCAGTAGCGAGGCTAACGACGTTGTTCACCACGCAAATAGCCGTGGTGACAACGGCGTTGAGAGCCGAAATTGCCGCAGCAACCAGTCACCAGGAGCACCGACGACCATTCAACCGGTCACGCTCACGGGGACACTCCCGCAGCTCTTCGAGAACCAAATCCAACGACGAAAAAGGCGTGTGCTGGTACCATCGAATATTCGGCAAAGAAGCCCGTAGATGCACAACCCCGTGCACGCACGCGGGAAACGAGAAAGCGGATCGTTAATGGCGGCAGACGAATCCAGCACCCAAACACGTCGCCTCTTCGTTACGGACAAAGCCACAAAAATCAAATTCCTTGTGGACACCGGAGCGAACCTATGCGTCATCCCAGTCAAGCACGTACGGGGGCGTCGCGATAAAGTTCCATATGAACTTTACGCGGCGAACGGAACCAGCATCGCGACATACGGTTTCGAAACCCTCCACCTCAACCTGGGCCTGCGACGCGAATTCACGTGGCGATTCGTGGTGGCGGACGTCTCAAAGCCCATAATTGGCGCGGATCTGCTAGCAAACTTCGGTTTGTTGGTTGACATCCGCAACCAACGCCTCGTCGACGGCGTCACAAGCCTGACGGCAACAGGTCAGGTGGCAGAATGCAACGCCGAGTGGTTGCACATTCGAGCGCTGTCGGGGACCTCACTGTACCACATGTTACTTCGACAATACCCGGAGGTAACACAGCCCAGTGGAAACCAAGGGAGCACGAAACACGCTACCAAACACCACATAGTTACCACTCCTGGACCACCGGTGGCGCAAAAACCTCATCGACTTGCGCCGGAACGTCTAAAGGACGCCAAAAAGGTGTTCGCAGATATGATGCAGCAAGGCATCATCCGCCCATCGCAGAGCCCATGGTCTACGCCATTACACATGGTCCCTAAAAAGGACAGCGAGTGGAGGCCATGCGGTGATTACCGCGCACTTAACGCCCGCACGTGTCCAGATCAATACCCGGTTAGGCACATCCAGGATTTTTCCCAAGCCTTGCACGGATGCAAAGTCTTTTCAACAATCGACTTAGTACGAGCGTTTCACCAGATTCCCGTAGCCGAGGAAGATATTCCAAAGACAGCCATAACAACACCTTTTGGACTCTTCGAATTCAACTACATGACGTTCGGACTACGAAACGCAGCTCAGACTTTTCAGCGCTTCATAGACGAAGTGCTCCAAGGTCTGGAGTTTTGTTTTGCCTATATTGATGACATACTCGTAGCTTCAGCCTCTGTTGAAGAACATCTTCAGCACCTGCAGATCATTTTCGAGCGTCTGAAGTCGTACGGCGTTGTTGTCAATCCAGGAAAATGCACATTTGGCCAACAAAATGTAAAATTCTTGGGATACCTAGTATCTACCGAAGGCACGAGACCGCTACCAGAGAAAGTCGAGGCAATTCAAGCATTCCACGGCCCGACACCGTAAAGAAACTGCGACAGTTCTTGGGTATGGTGAATTTCTTCCGGAGATTCATACCCAAGGCGGCTTCAGTCCAAGCACCCTCAACGACCTTCTGCAGGGGAACGTAAAAGGAAAAACACCAGTAAAATGGACACCTGAAGCAGAACGCGCTTTCGAACAAACTCGAGAATGCCTGGCAAATGCGACCCTACTCGCACACCCGGAGCCAAACGTACCGCTAGCCATCTTTAGCGATGCTTCCGACTTTGCAGTAGGAGCGTCCCTGCAACAATTGGTAGACAACAATTGGCAACCCTCGATTTCTTTTCGAAAAAATTGAACCCAGCAGAGACCAAATACGCAGCATACGACCGCGAACTATTAGCCATCTATCTGGCAATAAAACATTTTAGGCACATGGTTGAAGCCCGTAACTTTTCGGTTTACACGGATCATAAACCAATAACCTACGCTTTCCGAAAGAAGCCACAGTCGTGTTCACCACGTCAAGCTCGACATCTCGACTTCATCAGCCAGTACACAACCGACATACGGTTTGTCTCAGGCGAACACAACGTGGTGGCCGACGCATTATCCCGCATCGAAGCAGTAAACGACCCACTCGACTTCGAAGCCCTAGCTGCAGCACAAAAGAACGACAAAGTTCTGCACGAGTTCCTCAACAATTCTAATTCTGGACTCCAACTCAAGCTGATACCCATTCCAGGGAGCAGCACGTCACTCTTTTGCGATGTGGCGACCAAAACAGCTAGACCGTTTGTAACCACCGAGTTTCGCAAGCGAGCGTTCGATAGCTTGCACCAGCTCTCCCATCCCGGAGCTAAGGCAACCACGAAGCTGGTTACAGAACGATACGTCTGGCCCTCCATGAAAACAGACTGCAGAGAATGGACACGAAGCTGCATACCGTGCCAACGCTCTAAAATCACGCGGCACGTCTCGTCACCACCAGGCACCTTCAAACCACCAACAGCTAGGTTTGAACACGTGCATCTTGACATCATCGTCATGCCGTTATCTGAAGGATACAGATACTGCCTTACGATGGTGGACAGGTACACCCGGTGGCCAGAAGCAACTCCAATTGCCGAACAAGAGGCAGCCACGGTAGCTCGCGCGTTTTACCACACTTGGGTAGCGCGTTTTGGAGCTCCGCGGCGAATAACAACAGACCAAGGACGCCAATTCGAGTCCTACCTATTCAAACAACTAAACCAAATACTTGGAACCAAACACATCAGAACGACAGCATACCATCCAGCAGCCAACGGCTTAGTCGAACGGTTTCATAGACAGCTCAAGGCAGCTGTTATGTGCCACCAAGACGACCGTTGGACGGAAGCACTACCAACAGTTCTCTTAGGAATTCGCTCGGCCTGGAAAGAAGACCTGAAAGGCACCGCAGCCGAGATGCTGTATGGGCAGCCTCTTCGACTTCCCGGGGAATTCCTCGAGCAACAGCCTTCCGACAGCGACCAGAAAGAAGAATCCACATTCATTAAGGACCTCCGTCAACAGCAGAGAGACGTAGGACCCGTAACAGCCCCGCGGCACGGAAACAAACAAACATTCGTGTTCAAAGACCTCGCAACAACAGGCCAAGTTTTCATACGTCGCGATGGTTACAAACCACCTCTACACCAGCCCTACGACGGACCATTCGAGGTTATCAGCCGATCGGACAAGACATTTACGGTCCACGTTAACGGACGTGACGTAAATGTCACCATCGATAGATTGAAACCAGCCTACATCACAGCAGACGAACCGGTGGTGGACACAAGGACACCTACGACAACTCTAGCACAAGGACCAACTCCGGAGGACGGGATACAGCGCACGAGATCTGGACGACGCGTCCGGTTTCCAGAGCGTCTTCAAGTTGGCTTCCCCGTGACTCCATCACTAGCAGGGGGGTACTGTGGGAACCAACGCTACACAGCGTTGGCCCAACAATACTCTCTTGCTGGTGATCCTTTCCTTATTAACCCCATGCCGTTCCGAAATCCTATAATTATACCTTAACTCCAAAAACCAATTCCCTTCTAAGTGCTCTAATCCCTTTTTCATTCTTTCTCTCCTGGGAACGCAGTTTGGCGGTCACCACCTACTGTGGGTGATACCGTTAGGCTGCAAACTCAACCATCCAAGCATGCACATCCTTTTATCCTATTTACAATCACTTTTGTATAAATATCCCGTTTTCTGTCCCGAAATCATCAGTCATCAGTCATCTTAGCTCGACGAACCGCCGCACATCTTTTGCTCCGCCATTCGACAACAACTACAGATCCTTCGCCTCCGACACCAGGTCTCCGTCGACGATAGCTGCACCAGCCGACTCACCGCGCCCACAGCTACGCCACCACGACGCAACATCTCCGACGATCTCCCCGTGTAAATAATTTCTACTCCCTTTTGTAAATAAATCCAAAATAAAAAGTGGTAACACGCCACAAACTTATTCTAATTTAAATGACAGGCTCTTTGCGTTAGGTTCTACATGAGCATATATCACAAGCTTATATTTGCCCTCTTACCCATCCTTTTTTTTTCCCTTTAAAAAGTGATGCACTAACTGCCTGTGTATAGACCACGCCCTTGTAAATGACCTCCATGTTAATTGTAAATAACATAGAAATGTAACTCCGCAGAAAGTAATTAAAGTGACTTGAAATAGAAAAATGTTCATTCTCTGCTTTTTTGCCTCATCATGAGCTCCTAGAATATACATATATATAAACTTAGTTTTGATTTGGGTTAGGTTAACTTGAAAGCCCCATAAGTTGCACACCTTTCGCCGATTGCACCTAAAAATTTTACCATAAGTATGTTTTTCAAAGAGCTATCGAATGGTATTGGTCTCATCGTGCAACTCCATTAGCCACATCGTGTCCTTTGCTTGTTAGTGTATACAGGGTGTTTACGAATAGTTGTCAGAGCCGGAAATGGGTGGTGGAGGGGATTTTTTGGAAGACTTTCTACTTGGTAATATTTCTAAATTCATTGATTTGACAAAGTTATAGCAAAATCAAAATTGAGACCATATTTTGAGAACCGCAGGTTTTTTGACCTATGACAACGTTAAATTGGCTAATTAAGAAACATATCCGACGGCTTCAAACAATAAAACAGTTCATGTTATTATACACACATAAAATGAATTGCTCATAAATTATTTTTATTTTTAAAACAAACGTGCCTGAGTTCAAATATCGAGTTTCAATCTTTATCAGCTTTAACACTTTTTTCCTTTTTAAAAAGAGACTTCCGATGCTTTTGTGAATCATTGTAAAATACGACTTATGAAAGTAAGTGTTGTAAAATCAAACAATTTGGGGTGGTTTTCGTGACAAGACAACTTTACAAATTGTATTAAATTTTATTATCATAATCACCTTATAATAAAAACATTTTGTCTATTCATTTAAAAAAATTTTAATGAGCACTTGAATAAAAACCAACGCATCAAAAAAGATGTTATTTACATAAAAGAATTTATACTGTACGAATAAATAATGCAATTAAACGTACTTCTTATTTTTCTCGTAAGTATCAAGTAACCGTTATTTTTACGTGTTAAACGTGTTAAATTTAAAATATTAAATCGGTGTAAAACAATCAATTTCAAGTTCAAGAATAATAGGGGACAAAATTGCCTATCACAAATACCGTAACAAAAAACAACGATAAATACATAAATAGCTGATGATCTAAGAAACGTGCAATAATTAATCGCTGATATCGCTGTTTTAAGATTATCTCGCGGCGGCATTTATTACAAGCACCTCGCTTCACCCTTGAAGGTCAATTATTTGTCTACCGGAGAATAAGCTCTGATTGTTATTTGACGTCACCACCTCGTACGAGTGGACATCTGACAAAATTTATGTCGTATTGGAAAAAATAGTTAAAATGTTCGAAATCACATCAAACGTATTTTTAACGATTATTAAATAAATGATTTATTGTGTATAAAATTTTGTATGTTGTGTTAATAAAAACTTAAATGAAAACCAAAGCGTTAAAAAAATATAATTTCGAATACTAAAAAAAGTATGCTTTGCTGACAAATAGTAGTATAAAAACGTACTTGTGATTTCTATGAAGAACCAAATGACCGTCTTATAATAAAAAATCTAACGTGTTAAAATTCTAAATTAAATATTCATTTCTAACCTATGCTAATATAAAATAAGTAAAAGAACAACTCAGCAAATGTAAGTTCAAGTTCAAGAACAAGAGAGCATAAATAAAGCATAAGTATTTTATTACAAGAATTATTTCGTTTATGTTATCATAAAGGAAACAATAATATGAACCCCAATGACTTGTTAATAAATAGCTGATAAGTGGTTTCTAGACTTAATAAATGAAAGTACGCTTTTAACAATGATGCTGATTTTGAATTTTAATAACAGGAATACGTTGGGAGGTACATTTTAATAGAACGCTTTCCACTCTCTAATAAAATGTATTTCTTCGCAAACTTTATTTAAGGACATATTTAATATGTGATACTTTAATGATGCCGCTCACAAAAGAGTACCACTAGGGTAGTATGCGCCGTTTGGACCTCGGTATAAAACGGCCTTTATTTGAATTCCATACGTACTGTTAAAAGTAATATTATTTTTTGTGTATTAATAACGTTGTACGATAAAACTTGTATACGTAAAAATTTGATTGTTACTTATGCCGGCAACGTGTTTAATGATCTGATTTGTGAACTTCATTAGTATTACATTTTGATAAATGAAAGTGGTGAAAAATACGGTACAGACAAAACGTATTCAACGTACTTGTAATAAAGACTATTAACGTGTCCAAATATTTTTGACCTAGCTCAATATTAAATCGTATAAGGAACAAATCTAAGGTCAAGTTCAATAATCCTATTCTTAAAAAATAAATAAAACAACAGTCCATTAGTTTGGCCGACATAAAACCGAAATATTAAACAATGACTTCATACATGTAAGATGATACTAACGATATCCTGTGTTTTTATTTTATTTAATAGGCGCGACAAACTTTGATTATGTGTTCGCTTTTTTTATATTTGCATGACAAGGACAACATTAGAAAAGGGGGACTACGAGAATATTTTATAATAAAGCGATATTTGCTACACACGTTTTTTAAGTCAGCAAATCTTACGCTCTTTTCTGAATAACATTTATAGGTATTTGAATCCGTAAATTCAATTAAAATTTGTGCATACGAATTTTAACCCTTTCGTCTTTAGGGCCGTGTCTTTAGCCGGGCGTAGGCTATTTCCCCGCTTGTCTCTCTTGTCGTGTGTCGTAGTGTATTTCAAAGACACAAAAGTTGTTATTGGGGAATTTTTCCTGGGGAAGTTTTACCCTTGTTGGTTACCTCCTGCCTTGTAAGGGAGACAGGTGTAAAGTTATAGCGTGGGTTTAAACTCAGGTCGCTAGCGCATTAGTTCATATACCAAACCTTTGGGACACGGCGCTTTCAATAGCCCTTTTTTGTAGATGAATTATTACTTATTTAAATGTAAGTGGTAAAAAATACGGTAGGTTAGTTCGTCTTTCATTTGTAATCAAATTTATAGGTCGAAATGAAGTTCAAGGATAAATTTCCGAGCAGAAGTTTATCTTTATAATAAAAGCTTATCGAACAATAAATAAAACCTGCAAGATTAAAGAACGTGGGCGATCTTTATAATTTTAAAAGTTTCAATTACCCTTGTTTTATAAATAGGAAAAAGCTAGTGGTTCCAAAACAGTTTTTGGGAAAAAAATTGAATTTTTTCAATTTCTCCATACTAGATCGATTTGATGTGTTTCTTTCGAAAATGTCTTTCATTAATTGTCCCCAACCACCCCTTTTTGGCTCTGATATATATTCCGAAACACCCTGTATATGAAATTCTATTCACATTATTAATTTAACAAAATGGAATTGTTTTTTTACCGACATAAGATTACTATACCATTTATTTTAAGGACGTCATGAATCTAAATGTAAAATTGCATCTACAATATTTATGTCATTAGAAAATTACGTTTTTAAATAAAAATACAGTGAAACTTCACTTATAGGAAGATAAGGTGGGACGTGAAGTACTTTTTATAAGTGAATACATCGTTTAACTGAAGAGTTGCCCGTTTATCTGCTTAGTATAACAGCATGATACCGAACGTATATAGGTTTTCACGATTTTCTAAATAAATAAACTATATACTAACAAGCTGCATTATATACTAAATAAAATATAAAACATTGTGATTAAAACACGTGTACGATGAACACTACAACAAGATAAAACTTTACTATTCAAAACATATATTATATATACATACAGTAGCGCCCAAAAGTGAGTGCCTAAATGATTTTTCGAGAAGAACTTTTTAAAATATGGGCCATTTTACTTCATTTTTGAGTATGTTATACAGTTTTGTATGAGAAAAAGAATTATTAAGTTTAAAACGTGATAAACAAAAATTTACGGAAGTTAAACGAGCTCAGACTTATTTGTGTAAAAAACGCATTTTTCAGAACAGAACACTAAGAACGATTTAATGAAAAATAACTGTATAACAATACACTAAAACAATTTTATAATCATAAAAATGCCTAATACTTAGTTGGGAAACCACGAGATTTTATAACTGCCTTACAGCGAGATGGCATTGAATCAATAAGATTTTCAAAGACTGAATCAGGCATTGCATTCCATTCCTTGTCCAATTCGGCAAATTTTTCATCTTTATTCTTAATGTTTTTGTTTCGACAACGTCTTGCCAGCTCTTTCCACAAGTGTTCTATCGGGTTGAGGTCGGGAGATTGACTGGGCCACTGAAGAATCCTGATTTGTTGCTGCTGCAATGAAGTCTTGACATTCGAGGAGGTGTGCTTAGGATCGTTATCCTGTTGTAGAATCCATCTAGGAGGCATATTTGTATGGGCCCATGGTAAGACGACATTAGTCAGCATATCTTTGTAACTTTGTCCACTCATTATTCCGTTAATTTTAATGATGGGGCCCATGCCATTACGAGAGAAGGCTCCATAAACCATAACTGATCCACCTCCATGTTTTACTGTCGGTTTTATGTATTTTGAATTGTATCTTTCTCCAGCAGGACGTCTTATGTATTGTATTCCGTCGCTTCCAAATAGATTGAACTTAGATTTATCTGTGAAAAGTACTTGACTCCACTCGGCTGCTGTCCAATGCAAGTGCCGCTTTGCAAAATCCACGCGATCCTTTCGATTCTTGAGTTTGATAAAAGGTTTTTTAGCTGGACGTCTGCCATTCAAACCAGCATCACTCAATCTTCGGGAAACTGTCATTCGACTAATATTTAGACCTTCACTTTGATTGAATTCTGCTGCCAGATCCACAGCTGAGAGAGTCGGATCCGCTTTGGAGCGACGAACAATGCGTGTATCAAGCCGGGAAGAAGTAACACGTGGTCTACCAGTTCTTTTATCATTCTCAACAGAATTTCTCTGATCAAACCTTTGAATAATTCTTGAGACAGTACGAGCTGGCATCTTTAGAATCCGTGAAATGGCAGCTGCCTTCAGGCCAGAGTTTTCATATCTATAATTGCTTTCCGAATGGCTAGAGAAGTTTCAACCCTTGGCATTGTTAAAACTTGGTTAATTGTTACTGAACACAAAAAAAATAACCCAAATATTCAAGAAAAAACCAATAATGTGACGGCGCGGAATATGTAAAAAATGACTATTGCAGTAGAAATGGAACATAACCTAAAATACCGTATCTGCGCAACAGTTAACTATTAATAATATTTTCCAACATCAAACTGTACAATATACTGAAATTTGAAGTTAATTGGCCGAGATTGCAAAAAGTTATGCGTGAAAAACGGTTTCGGCACTCACTTTTGGGCGCTACTGTACATATGTAACATGGGCACAAAGATTTTATCTACAAATCTTTGACGGATGTAGTAATTTTCCCTTTTTTGAATGGTAAGACTGGCCAGGCTGCATAAAAATGATGTCCATGCTACATAAGCATCTTTCTCATGCTACAGAGTAAAGTTTCCCATGTTACATATGGGATGCTTCCCATCTAGCACAGCTAGCTCAATAATGATATTATTTATTTTCTTAGATTTTACTGTTTTAAAACAATTAAATTATACTAAATTTCTTCAAGAAGTTAATCAATACTTTAGCTCAATATGTCTAATTAAAATTGCTTAATTAGAAAATGTATGCTAGAAGCTTATTGGACGAATAATCATCGTCTTTTCTTAAATTTTATTTGAATACTTGTTTAAGGCTGCGCGCCGCCGTGTATTTTACATATGCCAAAACTTCAGAACTTCAGAGAAAACTAAGCCACGTGGAAAGTTCAAATTTTAGGACAACAATTTAGACCTAATTTTGGATGTCTCCTTTTTTGAAAATTTGGAAAAACCTTAATAGTTTTTGAATAAACAGAAAAACTGTAAAATTTCAAAAATCAAATTTAGAGGAAAAAGAAACACGCGTTTTACTATTTACTTCAACACTGCGCAAACCGTTTTTAAAAATTTTGTGTATTTTTTGAGATAATACTGAAGTTAGATTTAGCCAATTTTTCCTGCAGTTTTATGGTTGGCAGTTCAGTTATTGCCTCGCAAATGGCCAGACACCAAACCGCAACCTTGAACGAATATACAGTCAACTCGCGTTATAACGAAGTTCGATATAACGAAAATCTCGATATAAAGAACGAAACCGCCGGTCCCTTGAAAATCTCGCTTTATAACGAAAATTTTAATGGGTTTTGGTCCCCTCGATATAACGAAGTTTTCTTGACCTAAGTCTAATAATTTTTGATAAAAAAGTAAGTATTGTAGGTATGTTATATAATTTACATAATATGTTTCTACACAATTTTTGATTTTTTTATCTTAAAGAAATGCAAACTTAACACTATCAATTATCAATTACTTGCAAAGCCATGACCTTGACGACAGTGTATTCTCAAGTATCTTAAATCTGGAGAACGCAATTGAACGGACACGTACAGTCACCTGCATACAAACTAAAATTACGGAGTTTTTTTGGATTATACGTGTTTCTATTTCTATTATTTCTATTGTTTTTTTTTATTGTTGTTTTCTATTGTTTTATTATTTTTTTTTACATTTCTGCGTTATATTGGTTATTTTAATAAACGACAACGAATTTGTGGTGTTTTGGATTGATTAATTCTATATCTCTAAACAAAGTAAAAATTTGTTAATTTATGCTTTTATAATAAGGAATTTCGATATAACGAACTTTCGATATAACGAACTTTTTCGTGGGTCCCTTGAAATTCGTTATAACGCGAGTTGACTGTATTACAATGGCAATCTTAATAACATACTTCATCCGAACAAGCTTTTTATTAATTCTAGAAAACGCTACATTTTTTTATGTAACCGTATATATAGATGTATATAATAAACATAAATGGCTATTTTAAATTAAATGATCTTCAATTGTCCTAGAAAGAGTCATGATAGTTGTATAGAGATGCAAGATATCGATTTTTACGGTGATTTGAAAAACGTTCAAAATATTAAGTTGTTACAGGTCTAGTTTTATCGGTCAAACTCGCATACTTTTGTCTATTTTCGACATATAGTCTAGTCTATTAAAGAGCTAATTACTTCCAATATTATTTCAAATGTTATATTCAGAGAACTTTCATGCGATTTCGATTGTTAGGTTTGGGAGAAACCGCAAAGTACGCGTCGGCGGGCAATTCAAAAACCAGTTTGAATTTAAGAATACATATTTATTATGTTATGAATCTTAATTAATGCGATTTGTTTTATTATTATTACAAAGTAACATAAATATGTGTATAAAATTGTAAAATACTTGTTTTTCTTTAAAATGAAAAGATAATAATTATAGTATTGCAGAAAGACGCTAATGATTAATTTTCTGGATTTCTTTTTATTTGTTCTGATGATATGTTTATTATTTTTAAATATAGTTCTAATTTTATTTATTATAATTATACCATAAATAAATGTTGAAAATACTTTGATACTAATGTTTTTTAGTCTAATTATTATATTTATTAATTTTTTTTTTCTATATAAATTTTTTATTCATTTTATATATCTAAATTATTTATAATTGTGATTAAAAAATAACTAACAAAATTTTAAGCGCAGAATAGTATTTTGTGGTAAAAATATGCACCCTGATAAAGGGGTAAGAACGAAAAAAGTTAAATTTTGCAAATATCAGGTAGAAATAAATACTTATATCGTAAATAAATACTAAACATTTTCAAATTCAAGAACAATTGGAAATGACCGGAAACACAAAGTGCATATTTAAATTGCATAACTTCAATAAATATCTTCTCAAGGGGGCATATTTTTGCAGAGATCGACAATTTTGGAAGCTGATGATAACGAAATTTATTTTATTTTATTATCTATGTATGCTCCTAGAAAATGTTTACGAAAATTGACATACTTCAATTGCTTAATAGCCATTTAATAAAAATGAATATCAAAAAAATAAAATCTACGATAATTTCACAAGCTTTGCCGTTTGATTAATAAAAATATCATTATTTTGAAAAAAGCACGAAAGCTTAGAAGTTGGGTTGTTTTAGGTTTTATTAATTTTTTTGTGTAAAACTCATTGATTCATCAAAAATTCAAAATTATACTTTTTTAAAGACGGGTGATCTCGAGCTCTAAAAAAAATTTAACTTTACATCTTCAAAAATCTTTCTAGGGTCGCGATTCCCTAAAAAACTAAAAATTTTAATCAAAAACATATAACATCTATAGTAGGGTGCTTCGTTTATAAACGATTTTTTTAAAATTTCCGATCCATTGAGAAAATATTGTTCTAAACAGAAAAATAAATTTTCACTAAATTTCAATCTTTAATTTTAATTGGTTATTAGTTAATTTGAAAATTTTCACATTTATTTAATATGTGAATTTATATCTCTGCTGCATTTTAGGTAATTGTATTTGTTATGGAAAATTGTAGGAAAAATAACAATCTTTAAAAGTGCCCCATAGTTGGATCTGTCACTTCGATGGTTTCACGGCTAACAAAAAGATAAATGACAATTTTAGAAGATATTAAATTTTCTACAATAACGGTCTTCAGTCAACAGTTGTAAAGATAATAAATAAACGGTTATTTGAAAATTTAATATGAAATTTTTAAATACGATAATACAAATATGATTTACATGTTTATGCGTTGGAATTTATTTATCTTATAAACTAATCGCTTTACAGCTTATACTCTACTGTGGGCACTTTTAAAAATTGATATTTTCTTTACAATTTTTCGCAAAAAACAAGATAATTCTATAAAATGCAGGAGAGATACAGATACATATTAAATAAAAACTGTAAATTCACGTGTTAAATGCATGAAAAAAATTTTAAATTAACTAGTGACCACTTACAATTAGAATTAAAATTAAAGATTGTTTGGAGAATTTTTTTTCTGTTCTAAAACAATATTTTGTTTCTGGACCGCAAAAATAATTGTTTAAAAACGAAGCACCCTAATACATATATTTCTTTTATAGTGGATAATTAAAATGTTAATTTTTGGGATAAAATTTAAAAGCGAAATGTGACAACTATTATGGGCCAGGAGTAGTATATAAATAATTAAAATTTGCAGTAATTTTAGTATTGGAAACGTTACGCACAAAAGTTTCATTAAAATCATTTAACTTAATATAAATGTAAAAATAAATAATATTAAATATCGTTATTATAATATTGAGTTGAAAGTGTTGAAAATTTTTTTTTTAATATTAACACATTTTAAGCGGGTAACCAAATTGACTAAACTGATGTGCGTAGCGGACAAAATTCGTGAAAAATTGCGCGCGTGAAATCTAGTACATATATACATTACCACATTACAATAAAAATCGATAAAATCACAATAATTTATTGTTATATAAACATATGTTAAAGAAGTATCGTTGAGTCTAAACAAAAATTACGCGCTGTAAACCTATAGAGTTTTTATATAGTTTTTCTGAAAAACTGTTAAAGTATGTTTGTGCAGCAACGCAGGAGCTTTTGTAACATTTAATGTAGGTACAAAACATATACTTCTCAGTTAAAAATTTTGCCATTTTGAATTATTTATAAGGTAATAATTATTATTATTCAAAAAACATAATATATTAGTCAAAAAATAAATATAATGACATTGACTTGTCTTATGCTGTTTTATTATTTTTTGATAATTCATGGCTACTTGATTTAAAACAGAAAAATTTAATATTGTTAATATTTTTTTTATTTAAATATGGGTTGTTATACATGGTTGAAAAGAGAAAAAAAAATGCTATTTATCTGTGTAAAGATCCAATATGGCATCAATTTAAAATAATACAGTTGGTATCAATTTCTTGGAAGATGCCATTTTGAATTTAATTTTGACTTAATTGCTATCTGAATTTTATAAAACCTAGTAACTTTTATATTAAAAAAATTTTATAATTACAAAGATATTTCACATTAAAAAAATAACGATTTTTAGTTTTTTTACGATTATTCGTAACTATTCGAATTTTACAATTTTCTTAACGTAATCTGAATTGGCACCTAAAACTGCAAAACATTGCCCATATAACCAAAGTTCTATCTCCACTAATAAGAAAGATATCCATGTGAGCCTACTCAATTTGGGACACCCTGTATATATAAACGGTTGTTTTAAAACAAAAACCATTGGACGCCGGTCACTCGTGCAATTCAGTTTAATGATATTTTTGTAATCAAAGAATTTTATGAACAGAAAACTTACGTTTTTCCTCAAAGAAACTCGGTTTTGGCATTTAGTAAAATGCAATTAATAATAAAGGCCTTATAAAAATATCGCTCAAGCACACTAAATGTAAAAATTGTATATGCGTTCAACACAAGAGTAGAGAACAACACATGCAAAACATTTTCCAGCGATACCGTTTCGAAAGTTTTTCGTTAATTTTGTTAAATCATAGTGTGCAGCGAATATTCAAATAAAAAACGCAAAACCATTTAAGTATAATAAAAGTCTTTTAATCATATTTATATAATATGATTTTGTAAATAATTTATACTAAATTATTTTTTATTACACTTTTTCAAACAAGAAAATGTTTGATGCACTTTTGTAGTAATAGTCGAGAATGAGATTAATGTAACAAATTAAAATAATCATAGAATCGTATATTAATTAGTTGTTTTAAAAATATAATTCAAATAATAATAATTAAATCATGTCCATAATGCATATGAAATGTATCGTATTCAAAGCAAAGCGTTTTTAAACGTGAATCGTGGTTTTAACCAACGATCGCCTAGCGGTGAGTAGTTTATTCAGTGTATGTACGTAACATTGATAAAAATTCCAATATCGCGATGTATTCGCCACCTGGATCTTGTTACAATTTTTGTTTGTTGGCGCAGCTTAATTACTAGTTCTGTACTTATGTATAAAAATGTAATATATCCATTAAAGACATCAATTTACATTCTACAAATTTTTAAAATTATTAAAAGTAACTTAATACATATTTAAATTTGTGTGAGCTTTTAGCTATTTCAATAAGTTACAAAACTTGATATATCAGAAAATTTTGTTTAAGTCAAATTTTAATTAATTTTGGATTATGAACTTATGTTTAATCAAGTCATATATATTTTTAATTTTAAAATTATAATCTATTTAAAATAATAAAATTAGTTCAGATTAAAATCAATTTAAATTAATGCAAAAGACTTATTAGAATTTTCAGACTAAAATATAAACTTTCATGATAAAATTGTTAAAACATCTTAATTAATTATTATTTATAATGTAATTTAAATGTACAGTCAGTATGCATTGATTTACAAAGTTACTTGAGCATCATTTTATATAAATCAGTTCAACAATAGTTAAGATACTGAAATTTTTAAACAAACAGTTTTAATGACCTTAAGGATGTTGTACAAAAGTGCAAATAACCATTATAACATATTAACAAACGAAATTCTAGTTTATTATTTTTTAAATTATTGTTTAAGACATTGTTTATAATTACTGTATTTTTAACATAACATTTGCTCGCTTGTTAAAATAAACTAAGTCATATTTCAAAATTTATTATTTTTAAAATTTTTTGTTGAATATTTGGTATGATTGGTTCAAAAATTGATAATATTAATAATTTTTCTATAGGACATGACAATTTTAATTAATAAAAATCAAATATAGTATCTTTTATTATTATTATTATTTTTTTTCAATTTTAACAAATTGTTTTTATATTAAATTACAATTAACTTAAATAAATAGCATTTTATGTATAAATTAATTAAATAATTTTACATTTTTAATTTTAAAATTGTTTTTAATCAAAATTGAATAAATTGTAAATTTTTAAACGATTTTGTTTGAATTAAACATTGGTCTGAAGAAAAACATTTTAAAAGCTGAATTTTGATACGGTCCTATCTTATTTTTGTGATTTTAAGACGCATGCAAATAACAAACATTTTCTTTCGTTATACGTATGAAAAAATTACATAACTTTACATACAAAACAATGAAATCAAAGAAAATTATTTAAAATGTTCGTTATTTTTTTTTTTCAATATATGTTAATAAAATAATTTGACACTATGTTCATTGAATAAATTAAGAAATCCATTTTTGAAGAATTCAACTGTTTTGTTATTAATGTTAACAACTTTCTAAATATTTTAAAATTTAGTGTTTATTTAAATATGAACATGGTCAAACATAGGCAATTGTTTTAATATTATTCACGAAATCTATAAAAACTTAAATATTTGGGTTCAAATAATTTATCAATATTGCAGCGTTAGTAAACAATTATTGTGATGGATTTAGGCCTAGGCCGTAAGGCCGCCTAGGGCATAATTTGAAGGCCGCTAAATTTTGAAATGTCAAAATTTTAGAGACGAATAAAAAAATTTGGATCAAAATGAATGAAATTCATCTTTTAAAAGGGCGGCAGCAAGCCTAAATCCGTCACTGCTTGCATAACTGTTATATTTACTTTTAACCTACAACCTATCAAATCAAATTTTCCTATACAATTTTGTTATTTGTTTAACAACCGAAATGATAAAATTTAAATTATGTACAAAATGACAAAAAAATTCTGTGATTGAAAAGGCTATTTATGTTTTATTTCTATATACTATGTAATTGAATTCTGTTTTCAAGAATTTTATTGTTGTAAAATTAAATTTATTTTTACGATTAAGTTTGTAATCAAAACTGGCCGAGTGCACTACGAACGGTACGACTTCATAATGTCTGAGAATAAATCCTATATATTTTGTGTCACTCATCCCCATTTAAAACACAAAATAAGATAATTATAATTGGCGCCTATTTTCCATTAAATGTGAATTAGGTTACCATTATTATTTTAAGTATATTTTATATATACCTAATATGCCTACTGTAAATTTTTTTCAAACAATGTTGAAAAGCATTAATTGTAAGAAGTTTAAAATTGAATCAATCAAACTTCCTGTATTTAGAACTCGTCGTCTATTGCAATATATATATAGGTATATTATTTTAAAAGTATTTAACCACTTGCACAATTATTTTCAAAAGAAGGACAAAAAATATTTATATGGAAATATTTTTTAAAATTATACATATGTATATATAGTACATAAAAGAACTCTTGTTTATCACAGTTTTTTTGTTTGTTTTAAATTTCCGTAAATGTTTTGCCAAAAATATATAGTAACATTAAAATTGATGTCTGATTTACCGGCATGTGCATTTTGTCAGTTTCGCATACGACATAACTCGAGCGTATGCGTAGTGGTTAAAAGAATTTCAGTAAATATCAATTACAACGTGATAGCAAAATCGTGAAATAATAATGAACGATTTAGAAAATATATAATGAATATTGGACATTAGATTTTTAACAGCTTTGTTGATTATTACACATTTTCAAGTTAAACAAGTAATTAATTTAATTTAAAAATATCTCATACAAGCGTTTCAAGTAGTTTACCGTGAACTGCCATCTACCAGGTACTAGTCGACTAAAATCAATGCAGATGCATGAAATATGCTTGAAATTATTCGAAAATTAACTTGGGGACTTTAGAAAAGATTAACAAATATTTTCCAAAATTTTAATGGAATATTAAATTGTTTAAGAATTTCTATGACTCTCGGTCGTTTTTTACCGATTCGACAACTTTGATATTTTTACAGTTTTCCTGTTTTATAAAAATAAAACATTTTTCAATTTTTTTCTCGAGAGGCATAGAAAATTATCTTAAATTTGTTGTCCTAAAAATTCAACCTTTACGTGGCTTAGATTTTCTTTAAATCAAGTTGTAGCATAGGAAAATGCATGGCGGTTTCAGCCTTAAATAAAAACGATTTAACGAAAAGCAAATCGTGCTTGTAATAAAAAAATGATTGCTAAGTGTTAATGGATTGAATTAATGATCGATGATTGTTATTAAAGCTTTTTTATTAAATTACAAAAAGAAGATTTTATACAATACAAGTTGGTTAAGTAATTATAAAATTTTCTGCGTGAAATTTTAATTTGTGTAAATGTTAAGACCATTCTGTCTAAAGGTTTTTCAATTAAATTGACAGGTTGTTCAATTAGAAATCGTATATTTGTTAAATGGTTGGTTTACTGTTAATTGAGTTTAATTTAAAAGTATATCACAATCAGTTGAAATTAAAACCAGCTAAAATGTACATTTTTTTATTTTATTTTAAATTGAAAAAGTTGAGAAATAAATCAAAACTTATTGTAAAAAAAGCAATCTTTTAAATTAGATGTACTATTTGTAGCTATTCTAAAATTATTTTAAATATTTTATTTTAAATTAAATTTGTAGTATGTATTAAAAAATATATTCTGAAAAAGTACGTTATCAAGTCAATAAGCTAATTATAGTAAGCATGTTAAACTTGTAGTTCAACAACTTCCAACAAAGTGATGAATTGATGTTAAACTTTGTATTACAAAATAAGATAAGTTATTGGCTGTTTTATATCTTCGACGTGCAAACCATTAACTTTTTATGTTGTGTATTCAAGAACTAAATTTTTGTGAACCAAATAAATTAGCATCGGCATAGTTGCGTTAATTTAAAGAAGTTTTATGTCATCAAAGAAATTTTTGTAATAAAATTATATGGTACCTTATGGTATAAAAATCAAAAATCAATATAATTACATCAATGTTTACTATTTATTACTTATATAGCAATTTAAGTAATCACAAAAGGACTAATATTATTTAGCTTAAATTTTCACTCTATGCTTATTGAATTACATATATGTAGGTATCTTAATTTTGAAGTAAAAACAAAATGAATCTTTTAGAGCTGAGTTAATTAAAGAAAGTACCAATTTTATCATTTGCAGTATATGCCATACCTAAAGATTTTAAATCATTACTCAATAATTACTGTTAATTAAAAAGATATTGAAGATATATTAATATTTCAAATAATATAACGATTGTTTAGTTTTTGCAACATAAACAGAATACTCACGTGTTGGAATAAATTTATTTAACATTTGTATCTTTCTGTTCGTTAAAATTTGAAAACTTAAGTTTGATTTAGTCCTGCTTGAATTGTACAACGATGAGCAAAATATGTAATTTTGTATTATACATCGTTTGTTAACTAATTTTTGTACATTAGACGAAAATATTTTGTTTCGATGTGAAAATAACAACCAATTAATTCTATACAAATAAACGTAATAAATAAATATAGAAAGGAGGTTGCTAAAGTAGATGTTGGTTATTCATAAATAATTAATTAAAACCAATCAAACTCAAGTACACAGAAGTCAATAAAAATCATCAAAATTTATTTATCCTATTCAAACACTTATCGCTTTCTAAAGTGACAAAGGGCATCTTAATGCTCTTACTGTCAAAAATAAAGCATTTCATACAGGAAATATAACTCAAACAAGAATAGTCTTCATTCAAACATCTGATTTGGTTGAACAGGAACACTTGTAAATATAAATAATTTTAATTAAATTCAATTTTTTTTTCACAGATTTTAAAATTTTGTTTTTTTTTCATAAATCCATGTTTTTATTTTACAACTATTTTTATTGTTTGCTTTTCGATTATTTTTTTTCTAAACAATTTAATAATAAAAGTAAAACGTTTTCATTATTTTATTTTAATATTGGCTGCTCAAGAAAAATAGCTTACAGATTAAGAACAATCTGTTAATATGTGTAAATAGTTCTTTTTATTGCAATGTGACATTGGCCTTTTAAAACAGTCATAAAATAAATTTTGCATAGGAATTACAAACAATGCAAATTAGAAATAATAAAATACAGTGAAAGCTCATTTATACGAAACCTATTTATACAATATTCATTTATAGGATATATCATTATACAAATTATTCAGTTATACGAAGCAAAGTGCGGTCCCCTAATGTAAATTTTATTCTGTTACACGTACGAAGAATGATAGACAAATAAGCAACTATTCATTTAAATGAAGTATTCACTCATACGAATAATTTTACGTTACCCGTCATCTTCGTATAAGTGAATTTTTACTGTATAGCGATCTTGTACGGCAATCTTGTATAGCTTCCCGTGGAACATTACAAATTTAAAAAAAAAGTATAAAACATTATATTATTTTTTTGAGAGATTTTAACAGAAATAGATATAAATAATAGAAAATAAATTTTTATCTTATATTAGATTTTGCCAAATCAATATAATGGAGCAGGTATTGTTATATATATATATCTTGCCTTTTTTATACCTGTGTCCATGTAATTTCTTGAAACTTTGTTGTAATTTTCTGTTTCAAAGATTCAAACTACAGTTTTACATTGAACCACGGTAATTTCTAAAATTTTCAGCAGTTTTACTTTGCCAGGTGCTCAGCCTTAAGAGAAGAAACGTAAAATTTTTCATGTCAGCTATTAAACGTTGAATCATGTAAAGCAAAACACTAAATATTGGCACGCTTCCTGTATTGTTATATATTTGGTATTTCATGACATAGTTTTTTACCTATAAAACGAAATTAATATTGTAAATAAGTTCCTTTGCATTTATCAATAAATCTTTTAATGTGTTTAACAATTAGTTATAGGTACGTTTGATTTTTGATTTCTGAATAGTTTCAGTGATTTCAAAATAAGAAAAACATTTAATATTTATTATGCATTTTCTTATGCTTATAATCATCTCTGTTACAATAAGTTAACTATTAAACCTATTTAAAATTCTAAAATAAGGTAGTTGTTACATATATGTTTATTGCCGAGCACAATCTGATATCTTTCATCTATAACATTAAGCAGACCAGAGTGATTTTCTTAAAATTAAAAAGAAACATGTTCAATAAAATATTCTGATTCAATTACATTGATTAAGGGGGCGGTCCGAGAGAACTGGGTTGCCTAATATCGACTAAAATTTAGACGTTTCTTACTTCAATTACCATTTTTAAATAACAATATATAATGTTGCAAAAAATTAAATAGACCAATAAAGGATTGGACTAGAGCATGGCATATTTCATTTTCCCAAAATGTAATATAAATCTAAAAAAATAGCAAACCTGCTGAAATTAAAATGCTTTAAGGGCAAAAAAACGATAGTTCAAGCTGTAATTATACAAAACTAAAGAATTTGATCAAATTTGAAATATGCTATGCTGTAGAGCCATCTTTTGTGTATATATTGTTAGAAAATTGTATTGAAAAAGTAATTAATAACAATTTGGTAATTGAAGTGCCGAAGCACTGTTTTGGTCTCGCTGGGCAAGGTTATGTTGAGAGTTTTATTGCGGTTCCTCGTTTTCGCTAACCAAACCTTTGACCCTTGTCCGTTAGATGGTAATAGCGTTGAACAGTTGTATTTGAAAGTTGTGGGGTAATGGCGCCTTGGGATGGCGTTATTACATCAGTGATAGACAAAAAAAGACTATAATAATTAAAAATTACACTCAGATTTATTTTAGGGTCTGTAATGATCACAAACACATTTGTCTGGTTTCTATATGAGAATTCGTTTAGGACTAGTACGGATTGCGTAATCGCGCTATTCTTTGCGGTGTTGCCCGCGGACCAGATTTTTTCAGGTACCTGAACGCAGATCGATAAAAATCGTAACATCGTAATGGTTTAATAATATCAATGCATTCATTAATCAGTGCGACCAATTTTATATAAATCAAATTGCGAATTTAAAATCAGCTTAGTGTGCGCTTGCGCTTTATGCGGTGGTTTAAATCGCCTAGTTTGAGTTGACAATGGTCAACTTTTACAATGGTAAAATCTTTGTTGAATGCGGCTTCGTACTTTGCCTTTATGGTTTGAAGGCGGTTTTGACCGATGTTTTCGCACATTATAGCCCTAAATAGTTCATGAAAAAGGTAAATGACCAATGTGCCATTTACATTTTACCTTTATTTTTACCTTTATACCAAAATAATAATGTCTGTGGTAAATATTTTTATTAAATTCATTGAAGTAAGTTTTGTCTAAATTATTTTCTATTTTTAAGTTTCATTTATGATGAACTTCAATACAGATAAAAATTGAGCACTTTTGTCATAGTACTACATGTTTGAAAAGTTAGTATACATATACAGGGGTCCAAATTAAGTAGGCTAACATGGGTATCTTTCTTATTAGTGGAGATACAAGTCTGGTTAAATGGGCAATGTTTTGCAGTTTTAGATGCCGATTCAGATTCCGTTATTAAAATTTTAAAATTCGAATAGTTCCGAAGTAATTGTAAAAACTGAAAATCGTTATTTTCTGTAATGTCAAATAACTTTCTAATTATAAAATTTACAAAAAAAGTTTAATATAAAAGTTACTAGGTTTTATAAAATACAGATTGAAAAGGTATGGTAGGGATCACAATCTTTCAAAAAATAAGGCACGTATACAAACAGACTTTGATAAACGTTATAGTATGTTGTGAAGTGGTTGTATAATTTTAGATTTTTGATAAATCAACGAGTTTTGCACAAAAAAATTAATAAAACGAAAAGCAGCTCAACTTCTAAGCTTTCGTGCGTTTTTCAAAATAATGATATTTTTATTAATCAAACAGCAAAAACTTGTGAAATTATCGTAGATTTTATTTTTTTGAGATTAATTTTTATTAAATGGCTATCAAGCAATTGAAGTATGCCAATTTTGGTAAACATTTTCTGGGAGCATACATAGATAAGGGGTCGTTCATAAAATACGTTTGCATACAAGGGGGTCTTGCTGAGTGTGACACGGGGACGGGTGTCTACGGCAACGTGACGTTCGCCGTTCATTACATTTTAAATTAGTATTTCTTTCGACTATTTTTCTTTTAAATTTTTATCATAATAGAAAGTCATTCATTTCGTATTTAGTAAATACATATTATTTATTTTTCCTTATAAAAGATATTTATTGATTTATTTAAATTTTATTATAAAACTAAATAAATATTTTTAATTCTCAAAATTTGTGTACTATCAATTGAAATTTATCATATTCGGGGAGGTCTTAGTTTTGTGACAAAATATTTCTAGGGGGTCATAGGAAGTGTGACACCGCGTGACAATGGGGTCAAAAAGCTGATTTTAGCGTGTCGTATTTTATGAACGGCCCTAATAAAATAAAATAAATTTCGTTATTATCTGCTTCCAAAATTGCCGATCCTTGCAAAAATATGCCCTTTGAGAAGATATTTATTGAAGGTATGCAATTTAAATATGCACTTTGCATTCCCGGTCATTTCAATTATTCTAGAATTTGAAAATACTAAGTATGTTTAGTATTTATTTACGATATAAGCATTTATTTCAATCTGATATTTTCAAAATTTAACTTTTTGTTCTTACTCCCTTATCACGGTTAATATTTTTACCACAAAATACTCTTCTGCCCTTAAAATTTTGTTAGTTATTTTTAACCACAATTATAAATAATTTCGATATATAAAATGATTTAAAAATTTATATAGAAAACATTTTTTAATAAATATAATTGGACTAAAAACATTAGTATCAAAGTATTTTCAACATTTATTTATGATCTATAATAAATAAAATTAGAACTATATTTAAAAACAATAAATATATCATCAGAACAAATAAAAGAAATCCAGAAAATTAATCATTAGCGCCCTTCTGCAATACCTAATTATTATCTTTCATTTTAAAGAAAACAAGTATTTTACAATTTTATACACATATTTATGTTACTTTGTAATATTAATAAAACAAATCGCATTAATTAAGATTCATAACATAATAAATATGTATTCTTAAATTTAAACTGGTTTTTGAATTGCGCGCCGACGCTTACTTTGCGATTTCTGCCAAACCTAACAATCGAAATCGCATGAAAATTCTCTGAATATAACATTTGAAATAATATTGCAAGTAATCAGCTTTTGGTAAACCAAACTGTATGTCGAAAATAAACGAAAGTATGCGAGTTTGACCGATAAAACTAGACCTGGAACAACTTATGTATTTTGAAGGTTTTTCAAATCAGCGTAAAATCGATATCTTGCATCTCTATACAACTATCGTGACTCTCTCTACGAATAGTAGTTCCCATGCCACTAGCCAGGCTTCTTAATATATAAAAATATCTTTTATTCTTAATCAATTTAAAAATTAAAAACATGGTCTCCGCTTAGAACGACATATCATCCTAAAGCACCACGAAATAATCAAATTACCAATTTTGATTATATGGATATGTATCTTTCAATTTCAATAAATATATGTATTCAGTCAAATTCAAGGCCCCGGGTTTGTCTAAATCTTCTGACAAGCGGGAGAGCCACCTAGAAACCAAAAGATAAGTTTATCTTATTTCTTGACCGACTTAACTTAGCCCTAAACCGCACTGTAGTAATTCATTATTTCACCGCATCATGTTAAAATCGCTAATGTTTTGGATCGCCCCCTTAATGTAACTAGTCTGCTGGAGTTCGAACTAGGGTTGTGAGTATTAAAACTCGGATTTATTTTACTAACAATTAAACTTAATGGTATTAACAAAATAACAGTTTAAAGTAGGTAAAATACTGGTTGATTATATCACTAATTTATTCACACTCTAAACTAATTTATGTGCACACTTAACTAATTTATTTTCACTCTGAAAGACATCGTTATCACCGCAATTTCTTCGCTTTATGTGTGCGACGGGATGAAGGTTTTAAAGGCGTCTAGAGTTTCCAGAAGATACTATTTGTCATTCGACTTCCCACCTTCTGGGTCGCAGTATCGAGGCCCTTGCTTCGCGAGCTCTATCGAATATTCTATTGCGCGCCTGTTATATTAAGTAGCAAATGTGAACTGGCATATTTACCACTGATTTGAAACTTAATTCTGCATCTCTTTGGTAGTATTAATAAAATCTGCAATGCAATTAATACTAAACGAACGCCGTACTCTTCTAAAAAGTTTTTTGTGTCAGATATGTGTTTCAAATTGTAGTTGTTATTTAAATTTAATTTAGACATTTTACCAATAATTCTAATTCTTGAAAGGCTTTTTAAACAATAAGTACAGTTCAATAAATTTCAACACAAATTGATGTAGCTTACTTATTGTGGACCAGAAGTTGTATTATTTTAGAAATTTTTAAACTAGCTGTATTTTGATAAGAACTGAAACAATAGCTTTTTAAGAGAATATATACAACATAACAACAGAGTATTATACTAGATTCTACTGTAAATATGTGTTTATAGTGTTTTATATTTCCTCCGAGGATTGTAAGTTTGCAGTTGCATCTTTTATCAAAAGTACGTTTTGCAAAATTTATTTCAGTCATGAAAAATAAAGTTAAATACATTTACTTTAAAAAACACTTAACCTGACTGTGAGTTGTATAAAACATAAATTTCACTATTTATTGGGAAGAGTTTAATATAAATGACCCAAATATTTTTAATTAAATCAAGATCAAACAAATGGATTTATATCAAAAATATTCTCAACATAAAATATTAAGTGATTTATTATTTTTACTATATCAAGCATTTATATGTAGTGGATAATAAGTACATTAAAATAGTACTATTTCAGACTATAATATTTGTACGAACTTTCACAACTACTGGATTTGAAGTATCTGGTTACATCGATTACACGGAGCGCTTAAAAAATGAAGATTGGAAACCATTTTTTAGATGTATATTTCACTAATTTGTTTTATGATGATTTTATATTCAATTTGTTTTCTAGATGGAAAACGATTTTGGCCTATGTTTTACGATTTGGGATATTATTATTGGAGAATTGGTAAAAGCACGTCTAACGATTCATTAAATTATAAGGTAATTATATTCACAATACAAATACTCATTAATTATGTACTACGAACATGATATTAAGAAATAATATTCAGAAAAAAATTTGTATTTACCATCATTTAATATTTGACTTTTACCATTTTGATTTTAATGTACTTATACAAAAAAAAATCTATCCTGTAATGCTATAGTCCTATAGTAACGTCATGCCATCTTGGATCTATAGCTTAAGATAGTACCATAACGCTCGACAAAATACACTTCACGCAAAATGTTAACCATTATATAAAAATAAATTTGATAAGCAAATTTTGTAATTATGTTATTATTTTATAACTAAGAACAACCACCAAAAAGTTCAAATTTAATGAATAGATGTTTTTAAAAAACACTTTTGCGTTAAGTAATGTTGATTTGTGGTTAAGGTTGTACTCTCTCCATAACAGTTTTTGATGTGTATCCTACTGCAAATATGAATTCGGCAACGTCACAAAAAATTTATAGTTGTTTATAGATTTTAGGAGAAAGCGTGGCGCAACAAAATTACAAGCGGGGAAATCACCTAAACTCGGACACGGGTACACAAAGATATTATATATATATTTATATCGTATATAGAGTTCAGAATATCATTTATTATGTATTTTGTACTACGAATTTTTGATTTTATTTATACCGAATACAAAAAATTGCTTCCCAATTATGACTGAATTAAAAAAACTGATTAGGAGTAACAACACACATAACCTATGCAAGAAATGACGCATAGCGTACCCGCTGTTGCCATATCCATATCTTAGTTTTTCGTACATCACAACCCGTGTAGGAATCGCCAGGCATCCAATATTACCGATGACTGGCCAATGGATGGCTTACAATGATTGGCCGACGATCTAAGTACCAGTACTGGACCATTAATGGTCGAAGAGTGGCCCATAGATTGCATATGAAATCCGTCCGTTATACATTTGGCCAGTCATTCAGCCGATGGTTGGCCGATCAATGATTACCAATAGTCGGCCAATGATAGAATTACAATGATGGGCCAGTACAGTCAGATCAAGGGCGTAAAGTTACTAATAGGTGTCGCCATCACTTTAACTCGCAAAGTCTTTTTGCATAAAAATAGTATAAAAGGCTTTCACATTTCTTCTCATTTACCACGTGATCTGGTCTTTGGCAGTTATAAGTATTCCGTTATAAATATACTCTTTTCCTTTTCCCATTTTCATGTAAAGTAATCTTAATAAGGACCTTATGGTTCATCTGCGTTACAAATAAAAATACAAATAAAAAATGTTTGGCCAATCATAGTTTGCTATGTCTGGGCCATCCTTGTTGACTATGATCGCCCAATGATAGTTTGCCATAGCTGGCCCCGAGTTAGGTTCCAGGCACCACCCGTTAAACGGCCAATCATTGTTGCCATGACAGTGCCAGGCTAAAACTGCCTGGCATCCAATGATGGCCCACTGATTGGCCATCCATAAAACCCTATACGGGAAATATTAATAATTACAAAATCATTTTGTTTATGTTGCAAAAACTAAACGGCCAATCGCGTTATATTATTTGGGAAATATTAATATATCTTCAATATCTTTTTTAATTCCCAACAGTAATTATTGAGTAATGATTTAAAAATCTTTAGGTATGGCATATACTGCAAATGATAAAATTGGTACTTTCTTTTGGAATTAACTCAGCCTCTAAAAGATTCATTTTGTTTTTACTTGGCGAAAATTAAGATACCTACATATATGTAATTCAATAAGCATAGAGTGAAAATTTAAGCTAAATAATATTAGTCCTTTTTGTGATTACCTTAAATTGCTATATAAGTAATAAATAGTAAACATTGATGTAATTATATTGATTTTTGATTTTTATACCATAAGGTACCATATAATTTTATTACAAAAAAATTTCTTTGATGACATAAAACTTCTTTAAATTAACGCCAACTATGCCGATGCCTAATTTATTTGGTGCACAAAAAATTTAGTTCTTGAATACACAACATAAAAGTTAATGGTTTGCACGTCGAAGATATAAAACAGCCAATAACTTATCTTATTTAGTAATACCAAAAGTTTAACATCAACTTCATCACTTTGTTGGAAGTTGTTGAACTAGAAGTTTAACATGCTTACCGCTATAATTAGCTTATTGACTTGATAACGTACTTTTTTCAGGAATATATTTTTTTAATACATACCTACACCAATTTAATTTAAACTAAAATATTTAAAAATAACTTCTTAGAATAGCTACAAATAGTCACATCTAATTTAAAAGATTGCTTCTTTTTTACAATAAGTTTTGATTTATTTCTCAACTTTTTCAATTTAAAATAAAATAAAAAGGGGAAATGTACATTTTTGCGGCTGGTTTTAATTTCAACTGATTGTGATATACTTTTAAATTAAACTCCAATTAACACGGTAAACCAACCATTTAGCAAATATACGATTTCTAATTCCCGAAGCAACCCTGTCAATTTAATTTAAAAACCTTTAGACAGAATGGTCTTAACCCATTTACACAAATTAAAATTTCACGCAGAAAATTTTATAATTACTTCCCGTCGAAGCCAACTTGTATTGTATAAAAATCTTCTTTTTTTTGTAATTTAATAAAAAAAAGCTTTAATAAGCAATCATCGATCATTAATTCAATCCACTTAACACTTACGCAATCATTTTTTTTTTATTACAAGCACGATTTGCTTTTCGTTAAATCGTTTTTATTTAAGGCTGGAAACCGCCATGCATTTTCCCTATGCTACAACTTGGGGATTTAAAGAAAATCTAAGCCACGTAAAAGGTTGAATTTTTAGGACAACAAATTTAAGATAATTTTCTATGCCTCTCGATAAAAAAAAATTGAAAAATGTTTTTATTTTTTATAAAAACAGAAAAACTGTAAAAAATATCAAAGTTGTCGAATCGGTAAAAACGACCGAGAGTCATAGAAATTCTTAAACAATTTAATATTCCATTAAAATTTTTGGAAAATATTTGTTAATCTTTTCTAAAGTCCCCAAGTTAATTTTCGAATAATTTCAAGCATATTTCATGCATCTGCATTGATTTTAGTCGAGCTAGTACCTGGTAGATGGCAGTTCACGGTAAACTACTTGAAACGCTTGTATGAGATATTTTTAAATTAAATTAACTACTTGTTTAACTTGAAAATGTGTAATAATCAACAAAGCTGTTAAAAATCTAATGTCCAATATTCATTATATATTTTCTAAATCGTTCATTATTATTTCACGATTTTGCTATCACGTTGTAATTGATATTTACTGAAATTCTTTTAACCACTACCCGCATACGCTCGAGTTATGTCGGGTATGCGAAACTGACAAAAATGCACATGCCCGGGGTAAATCGGGCGACATCAATTTTAATGTTACTATATATTTTTTGGCAAAACATTTACGGAAATTTAAAACAAACATAAAACTGTGATAAACAAGAGTTCTTTTATGTACTATATATACATATGTATAATATTAAAAATATTTCCATATAAATATTTTTTTTTGTCCTTCTTTTGAAAATAATTGTGCGGGAAGTGGTTAAATACTTTTAAAATAATATACCTATATATATATTGCAATAGACGACGAGTTCTAAATACAGGAAGTTTGATTGATTCAATTTTAAACTTCTTACAATTAATGCTTTTCAACATTGTTTGAAAAAAAATTTACAGTAGGCATATTAGGTATATATAAAATATACTTAAAATAATAATGGTAACCTAATTCACATTTAATGGAAAATAGGCGCCAATTATAATTATCTTATTTTGTGTTTTAAATGGGGATGAGTGACACAAAATATATAGGGATTTATTCTCAGACATTATGAAGTCGTACCGTTCGTAGTGCACTCGGCCAGTTTTGATTACAAACTTAATCGTAAAAAATAAATTTAATTTTACAACAATAAAATTCTTGAAAACAGAATTCAATTACATAGTATATAGAAATAAAACATAAATAGCCCCCTTTTTAATCACAGAATTTTTGTCGATTTGGACATTTTAAATTTTATCATTTCGGTTGTTAACAAATAACAAAATTGTATAGGATTTGAGGTTGATAGGTTGTAGGTTAAAAGTAAATATAACAGTTATGCAAGCAGTGACGGATTTAGGCTTGCTGCCGCCCTTTTAAAAGATGAATTTCATTCATTTTGATCCAAATATTTTTATTCGTCTCTAAAATTTTGACATTTCCAAAATTTAGCCGGCCTTCAAATTATGCCGCCCTAGGCCCGGGCCTCACGGGCCTAGGCCTATATCCATCACTGTATGCAAGTAGGTTTATTTTTAGAAAATACACATCACAAAGCACTTGTTAGAGTATACTGTAGTAACACCGAAGCTACAATTTTTATTAATAAGAACAAAATATAAACTTTATAAATGAATAACATTTTATTACAAACTTATAATAATTTTAATACAAAATTTACAGTTTTATTTGGAAACAAGTTTTAACAATTAATGTTTAAATATAATAAAAAGATACAAATTGTTTAAATAAAAAAATTAACAAACTTATTGTTCCGTAGTACATTTACCGTTTGTTCGTAAGTTCGGTTCGACGGTATTCTAGTTTTACTAATAGCCTTTTTGAGCCCCTTTTTTATTGCCCATCCCTCCGTGAGAGAATGCGCGTAAACCCTTTGGTCGTGAAGCGGTTCGTAGATACCCTTCGCGGTGCTTCTTTGAGAATACTTTTATGGTTTCGAGCCCGGATGGTGGAAGAATATCCGTCAAATTGTTTAATTGCCCTTTTAGGCATTGCGGGAGCCATAACGGTGAATTTTATTTTTATTGCATTGCAGCGAAATTACACTTTACGTTAAAGTCTTTGTTCCCTGCACGTACTCGTTCGGACTGTCTCCCATTTTTATTGCGGGTATTCTTCTGCACCAGACGGGCGGGAATTTTCCCACCGTTATCGAAAGCATAAAAGACGTGGAGCGCGGCAAAATTAGTTAGTTAAAAACAGATCCCTTTGGTTAAAAAGTGTTTACCCCTTTGGTCGTTAAGAAAGTTTTTTTTTACTCCTTTTGATTTTAAATAACGTGACTCCTTTGGTGCGTGAGGATTACGATCAACCCATTTCGTTTTGTTTTGTGTTTAACTTTGAACCTTTCGTTTGTTTTGTGTTTTTTGTTGTTTTGTGCAACTTGTTTGTGTGTAACTTTAGACATTTCGTTGTCTTTTTTCTTGTTTGTATAAATAAACTTGTTTTGATTTTATTTTCTGAATATTAAATCACTCAAGCTTCGAGAAGTCAAAGCTTGAGATACGCCGTAGCGTACACTTATGATATTTACAAATCCTGCTAAAATAAAAATTCAATGCAAAATTATTTATAATCCTAGGCTGCTCCTTTCTTTGTGATTTTAAAGATTTTAAAATGAAAATGATGAAGGTTCTGCTAAAATTAAAAAATGTTATAATATTCGCATTATACCTATTTGTCAGAGATGATGCGTATGATCTACGGAGCAATTCAAAGCAGTTGGAGCACATAGGATACGACAACCTAAAACAGATTTGATTTTAAAAAAGTTTACCTAAATACGGCAATACAGCTCTTCTTTTAAGATGAAAGGGAATGCTATACGTCTGAACTTGCATTACAGATGGTATTTGCAAGTTGGAATATTCATTCTTGTTTTGTTGATCTTCTGGCAAAACCATCACAGACGTAAATCACTATATTTCATAAAAAAATTGTTTTATATGATGAAACCTGATCAGATCTAAACATACCTAGACGTATTCAAATGCAAAATAATACAAATTAGTTCTTGATGAAAACAATTTCCAAAACGTGGGCGGTATATTCTTAATCCAAAAGCTTCGTAAAATAATCTTGATGATTTATAAAAATTTATTTCAAAAATATTAGTAGGAATAATTTAAATTATCTTTTTTCTTCTTCTCAATTTTCTTCTGTAGAGTGGTTTGTAAAAGTTGTTGCTATTACTTGGGATAAAAATTATTCGATGCGGTAGTTTTTCTTTCTCTTGCATATGATGTTCGAAATTTCACCATAGTCTTTGTGTACGTATGTAAGCATTTCCTCTCACACTTTTTGCTAAGGTTATATCGCCTATACTCGGTAAACTGATCTTGATGTTTTCAAAAGAAATTTTCAATAATATTCTTTTGTACTAAGAATACCAAGGCATTAGAAATTGACTATTCTTTTATCTAAAACAATGCATATACATAAGAAAATGGATACCTATACAAAATAAAATCTAAGTAAGTACATTAACTTACTATTAATTTTTTTTCATTCTTTTTCTGAATAGCCTGTAGAATGTATTCTGGATCAGAACAAGGTAGGCCTTCATTGTATGTAAAGTACCGCAAAAAATAATTTCCGATACTGTATATAAATTTGCAATTAGAGTAGAATCTAAAAAAAAAACACACTAAGCGAGTCCAAAAAGGGCCATCCATAAATTACGTCACACTAATTTCATGATTTTCTGCCCCCTCGTCACACGTAGTCACATTTGTGAGACCCCGTTGAACAGTTCCAAAATTATTTTTTTATTTCTATTACAAATATTTTTCAATGAAATCAACATCAAATGAAATATTTTAAATAATTGACAAAATAAAAAACTAATTTACCGGATGACCGGGTGCCATTTATGTTTGAAACAAAATGTGTATAAGAAAGCAAATAACCACAATGGTCGTACTTCCCTAATTTGATCAATATATTTGTATTATATAATTCAATTTATTAATTTTTATTGATTATATTTTTTATTTTATATAATTATTTGCATTTCTTTTTTCAAATATGAAAAAGAAAATAATTTTAGTTTATTTTACTACGTACGATAACCGTTATTATTTTAAACCTTTACCAGTAGGCATTTTAAAAGTAACAAGGTTTCTAAAGTTCGTTCGAAATACAGTTTTGCTGCTTAGATTTGTACTTCCGAGAATCATAAACTTGCAGGGTTGTAAGATTACAGGAGGCGAGGTATTGTTGTATTTTCGTAGAAGTGGAGTTAGCTAGTTATTTATAAAATTTTGTGAATAATGTCACAAATTCTTTTAGGCTTTAAAAATTTATATCTTTACTGACATTCGGTCAATAGTTCCTCATCTAATTTCTACTTAATTTAAAAAGCAACTGAAAAAAACATAAAACGGCATGGAATAAAAGCATTCAATGGTATTAAAAGAGCGACTGAAAGTAATGGAAACGAGAATAACTATTTTTGTTTCTAAATTAGAAATACAGAATATTCTTTAAATTGCTGTTTAATTTATTTTTAATTAATTCAAACTTGTTAATCAAAATGTCAATCGATTAAACAGTAATTGGGACGAAACATTTTGTTATATGGTTTCTTTAAAGAAAACTATTAATCCATAAGATACATATGTATGTGTTTACGTATGTAGGTACAGTCAAAGCTCCTTATTCGCGGGGTGATACGTTCCGTAATTATGTCGCGAATACGGTATAGTAATTTGTGTGGTATTATAAGGAATGCGTTCCCAGGTTAGAAAATTAAAACAAAATCATAATAAAAGCAATTTAATAAGCGATTTTTAAACAATTTAAAGAATCTTTTTATTTAAAAAGTTCTATTTTCCTTTAATTTCTCTCAGTATTATAAATTGCACTGATTTGGAGATGAAATGATAAGATGATAAGATGTAATAAAACAAAAAATCGGCATCGTGGCGGAAACGGCTTTTATCAAAGGCCATAGCGGCACGTGTAAGGTTCGGATTCAAAAATAAAGAAATTATCACCCGCATAGACAGCAAGTGGTCGCAATACCGATAACGCAAATAACGGACGTGAATAAGGAGGTTTGACCGTAGGTATAATTTTTTTAAAAGAAACGAAACAGATGGAAATAATCTTTAACAAAATTAATTTTAAAAAGATTGCTAATAATTCAGTTAAACTGATCTGTTGATAAATAAAATATATAAATAATATTAGAAAAATTAACTTACCTGTTGTAACTTTCTTCCGATATGAAAGAAAATTCATTTAAAGTTGGGGGAGAATTGGAATTCAAACTAGGCACATTAGTGTCTATAGTCGTAATTCCATTTTGATTTGCACCAACATTATTTAAAAAAACAACTATAAATTATAAGAAAATAAATACTCTTATAAACAAACCGTTGGACGTTGGTTAGTACTTTACTTCGATTAAGTGCTTGCCTTTTGGCAAACGAAGAATTTTTATGGTTGCTTAATTTACGCTTCTGACTCAATGCAATCCGCGTTTTTGGCATTTTCGTAAAATAAAAATATTTCACTTAAATGACAAAAAAATTATACACTACAAATACAAATCTGCATCCAATACAAAAGCAATGGACTCAGATTCTGAACGATAACTACAAATTTTACAGCCTTTTTGTATTTTTAGGTGTGAGTGGGCTAAAATAATAACCACTGAAGTAATTCAATACATTTTATCTCTTTTATAAGCACACTTTGTAATATAGCCAATGTCGCTTTTTAATAAAGCAACGACTTTTTAATGGGTGCAATTATAAATTATAAATACATACATATATGATTATATATGATGTATATTATAGGTATTTTATATTTATTTTAAAGAAGTTAAAACTTGTTAATAAAGCGGAAGCGTGTTAATAGTTTAATAATATAAATTATTATTAATTGTTTAGAACTTTTATAATTATATTCTCGTAAACACAATAAAGACGCAAAACGCATGTTACGAATACGGCCGTTCATAAACAATGTATAATATTGGAAAAGGTAAAAGGAAAGCATATTTATAATTATACAAATGTTTTTTATATAAAATAAGTAATATATACGTCAAAATTGTAAACAAAGAAAGTACATTGCAACAGTTTATTTTAAAAATAAGAATCTCAACTTTGCAACCGGTTTCCTGGTGGTGAGTAGTCTATTCATTCTATACCAATCTGTATTTCTACTTTGGTTCGCACTGGGGTTAAAAATACAAATTTGCCGACTTACCTGCCACCTACCAGATATTGCGATTTGTGTTTGTCAAACCGCAGCCTTAATAAAGTTTAACGGTATTAACCCAACCGAACTAACAACTCGTTGAGATGTCTCTACAAGGGTGCAGTATCATAATTTCCCCAAAGGTTTGACGTAAGAGCACTAAAATGGTTACTGCAGAAATTTAACAGCAACAGAAAAGCAATATTTTGCACTATGTCGAAAACTAATGAACAATTTACATCCGAGAACTAATAGATGTTTAAAGCTGCCAAAATTTAATTATTATCCAGGTCTCTCTCGCTAATACAGAAAACAGATTTCAATTAATCTCGTTAATAAGAAAATTATTAGGTAAAATTTGTCTAAATAAAGTGCCGCAAGCCCAGAACTTTAATTAAAACTGTTGTTATAGTTCACCTATGTAACGTATCGTTCTTTCTAAGGAAAATAGGTTGCGATATGGGTTGCTTTGTGACAGGATCCATAGAAAGCTTTAACCAAATCCACATCCTCAAAGTTGAAAAAAAAAATACCTACATCGCGCTTGCTGCATTTTCCTATTTGGAAAACATCCGATTTTGGAATATAAATAAACGAGCAAGCAGCTGAATTAATAAATCATCAAAGCCATTTGCAAATTAACGTCATCCGCCACCCTTTAATTTTTAATGTTTTCTTTAAACTTTATGTTTTCATTTTAATTAATAGAATTATCGTTTCGAAATAAGGAAATGAGAAAAGTGATCGATAAAAGAGTTCATGTCACGTTCAGTTCTAAATTGAGTTATACTATAAATTTTTTAACGGACGTCTAAAATATTTTTTATAAACACAGTCAAATATCATAATAATTCGGACATTTGTAAATTTTAATGTAATTTTATGATTTAGCACTTAAAATGTGCCTAAAAATTTAAAAAAATGTTAGCATAAAACAAAACTTGTATATCGATAACCTATAAATAGAATTATTAATTAAATAAAATCTGCTTATTTAAAGTACGCCGAAATATGCAAAACGCATGTATTAGAAAGAATTGAACCCTATTAATAATGTCACGTTAACAGTTTTTGCTACCGCCAACAGCACTTAATTACTATAAAGATATGTTAACCTAATATGATTAAGCTTCTTTATTTTTGAGAAGATGTTATTTTTATTGATGAAACGAAAATGAATAGTTTTAAAAGTAATGATAAGGAAATAATTTGGAGGAACAAAAAAGTTACCAGAACACAACATGTAGGTACTTACATTACATCAAGATAACGATCCTTCAGTTAGTACTTTTAGCTTTTGTATAATTGTCCAAAAATGTTCAAATGAAGTTTCCCATTTCGCGACCTTAGTCCTATCGTAAATTTTAGAGCGCATTTAAAAAAAATACAAAAACACCAAATCTCAAATCAACAAGATTTAAAGGGCATATTAAAAAAAGAAAGATCAGTAATCTATACATCTATACATATAAATAAAATTGAAGTGTCTGTCTGTGATTTCAAAATAAAAACTTTTTCTTAAGCTCATATGGTTATTTGAATGTTACTAAAGTCCAAGCAGGCGTTTTTAAAATTTATGTCTGTCTGTTTGTTCGTTCGTATATCTCGGAAACGCCTGAACCGATTTTGACGGGACTTAAATTGACAGGTAGAGGACATTTCAAAGAGGAGCATGCTTTTTATTCCGGAAATATTTACTATTAAAATTAAAATTAAATGTTAAGTTTTGGATTTTAAATTAATTGTATCGTAATTATTGTTTATTGCGGCTAATGCTTTCTCTCTTAAGGTGGTTCCCATGACCAGATGTTGGTTGTAAATCTCATGACACTTTTATAATCCGTAACGAATCCTACATTGTAAATATTGGCTTCACCCAAAACCCCAAATTTCGACATTACAAGATGTTATAATTTATGATAGTGCTTTTAGTACAATTTATTTTTTCGATGAATTATTTTGTGAACATTGTAGAAATTTGTTGTAGCTTGCTACAGTGTTATTTGTTTGTTTAGTGGCTTATTTTTGATTACAGTAAATGTACATAATTCTAACATAAGACTTGAGAACAATGAATCGTACCGTACAAAAGTTGGCTTTTAAAATTATTACAGAATCGTAAAAAAACGCTTTTTTGTGTGCAAATCTAACCGTTTAATTCTTTTAGTTTCGGAGGCCAAAATTATCGAAAAGAGCATATTTTTAATAATTTTTTAAAAAACTCTCGGTGCTTTGCCCTTTTCAAAATTTTATTTTTCCTACGCAAAAAAATTGCTCAGTAATATAGGATATTTTATTTAAATAAAAATATTTTTTTTAACACAATACCCGAGCGAAGCCGGGCGGGCTAGCTAGTCGACAATAAAACATTAGAAACTATGGTAGTTTCTAATATAAGCCTCGATAATTACGTAGTGTTTTAAAAAATAAAAGATTTGCTACGACATTTTAATTTTGAAGTGGTTTTATTTTCATTTATACATAATTCGTTATGTGACAAATACTTTTATACTTTTCATTTCTGTATTTTTTTGATTTATAAGTTTATTCGGTACATCTTACTTTTTAGTAAAATCGATTTCCCTTTAATTATTTTTACTTTATTACCTTGCCTCTGGTTCCTAAATATTTTTTTAAAAATTGTGAATTTTTAATCTAATTGGTAAGGTAAAAGTCCCTATTATGAGACGATGTCCCGATTTATGATACATTACGTGAATACATTAATTTATTCAAAAAGTACACAATAATCTTTTTAAAAAATACAAAGAATACATAACTTCATCAATTTTGAAAACAATTTACTAAGTTTGCAATTATTCTTTATTATTGTTTAAAGAAAAAATATAAAAGTATAAGCGGTTTGACATTTGCACGTAAATCCACGCCCTGAGGAAAGTTGGGCGACAACGACTAATATTCAATTTTTCAGTCGCGTTAAATTTAATTGCCACTTCTATTTATATATGTGCATTATATGATATTTGAAAGCTAATGAGTATTAGATTTCAATTCTATAAGCATTTATGCTATTTTATGACTATTTTATGACTATTTTCGACCGTATCATTAACACCTACACTTATAAACTTGGACGTACCGGTTATTTGAGACATTTAAGAGTGTATCGCGCAATAGGGACATACTATTTTGCTTGTCCGGACTTCAAGAAACAGTTTACATTTATAAGTTTTTAAATAAACAACCAACGATATTAACTATTTAAAAAGTTTAGTTCTGTAATATGAAGTATTGTTGATTAGTACAGCTTAAAATCATTATTTACGAGTAAGTATTTTTAATGAAATAACGTTATATTATAAACCTAACCTACAATCATAAAATGAAACTTTGTTGTACTTGAGCAATTTTTTTTTTAATAATTAAATAAGTTTTTTAAAATTTTTACATATATTATATGTATATTGATTTATAAAATGTTTTGGATTAAATAACAACAGTGTGCGAAACAAAAAATTTTTAAATTTAAAAAATGAGAGAATGGAGAATAAACAAAATCAAAGAAGACAAGAAAGCAATCTAAATTAACAAAAAAACAAGTTGTGCTCAAATGTGAAGAGTAAAATAACAAAGAAAAGATTAAAAGGAATAACTATGATCCGTTAAGTATCGAAAAAGCTTTAAAGGCGATCTTTACGAAAGGCAGTAGTTGCCTTTGGGGTACCTGTAGCTACACTAGGTAGAAAGAAAAATATTGGTCCTGCTGAGAAGATAAAAATAAGACAGGACCGAGCACAGTGTTATCATCGAAAGAAGAGGATGATATTTTCAAGTGGGTGCTGGATAGAGCTGCGATGGGAGCGCCTTAGGGTGGCGCAAAAAAACAGACTATTTTTTTTTGTAGTCTCGAGGAAAAAAATGTTAGTTTTTGATGTTTTAAGAGTACCTCCAAAGGGCAGCTCAATAAAAAAATTTTAAGAGGTCGCTCAAAATTTTTTAAAATTTCAAAATCCGTCAAAATACAATTTTTTTTTAAATTTTTTTTCTCGTTACGGTATAATTTTATAGACAAACAAAAAATAAGTTTCTGAAAGTTTCAATTTAAAATTTGAGTTTTAAAAGGTCGCTCAGAATTTTTTTTTATTTATTAGTGCATCACTTTGGATGTTTTCGAGCGACATTTTAATATTAAAATTAAAATTTCATACATTTTTTTTCCATTATTTAGTAAAATAATAAACAAAAATTCACCACGAGATGAACTGAAAATGAAACACATGACAAAAAAAAAACAAAATTTTATTAAAAAGTGCGTATTAAATTTGCTTTATTAGCATTGGGATATAATCCAAAGTGATGTACTAATAAATAAAAAAAAATTCTAAGCGACCTTTTAAAACTCAAATTTTAAATTGAAACTTTCAGAAACTTATTTTTTGTTTGTCTATAAAATTATATTATAACGCAAAAAAAAATTGCAACAGAAAAAAAAAAATTAATAAAACAGGTTAAAAAGCTGCAAAAAAAAATTAAAGAAGAAAAAGAAATTTGATCTTACGATAATTTTCGTTGATTAGTCGTTTAATTTAAAAAATTTAATGATTTGTTGTTCTAAATTGATTTTTTAACTGTCTCAATAATGGGAACCTGCATCATGAGACACTGGGGCCATACACCTTTAAAGTGTTTCATAAATAAGGACACAGCGGTTCCCATTACAAAAGCTTATTTTGAAGTGTTTTTAAATTAATATATAGTGCAAACTCAAAATATTAATATAAAAATGATAAAACATATGTATCATTTAATTTAAATTGTGTTTTACACTAAAACTGATTAAATAATAGCGCTAATGTTTGACCTACCTAGAAATGTGTCTCATAATAGGGACTTTTACCTTATATCGTAAACTGCATATTTTTTAAGTAATTTTTTTAAAAGTTATTGAAATTAGTCTTTTGTACAATATTTTTATAAGTATATACCATTTCTTTTCTTTTGTGTTGACACTTCCTTCTTTAAAGATTATGAAACGGTTTTGAAGATTTTCTGAAGCAGTAAACATTAAAATATATCTCGCGTAGATAATGTGATAAAAAAAGACTTAGTTGACTAAACCACCTGTGCCGTAAATAATCCTCTTTTCCTATCCATTTTCATCTAACATAAGACAAGAAGTAAAACACAAATATGTCCTTAAGATTGCTACCCCTTTCTCAACTAGCAATTACTTGTGATAAAAGGTAGTCGTTAGGCGAATCGATTTTAGTAATTTCGTTTTACATTTGTTTTTTAGGTTTTGGTTGATCCGGCGAAGGGTTTATTATTTCAAAACAGATTTGACAGGAAAATTGTCTGCGTCGATCCCGTATATCCCGCGGGAAGTAACAGCACACATGTAAGGATACATACTGACATATACGAGCATATTATTTTATATGATCACGTAGTACGACAAAGAATATAGGACACAAAATTTAGTAATTTAAAGAATGTCATAGCAAACTCCTCTGGACCCCTCTCACTTATACCTACCTATAATACATATACTGCTAATTTAACAATTTTAATATCTGATATTAAGTTTTTAATTTAGTAAGAATACCCGTGATATTAAAATTTTTAGGCTCATTGTATAAAAATGTAAATTATTATTTATTTAAGTGGACTGTAAACTCAAATTATAAAATTTATTTCTAAGACAATCTTGCCGCTTAGCTTAACTGTATGTTAAAGAATAATGTCTAATCGGACTCGCAGGTCCATCAGGTACGCTAGAAATCACAGCGACCTCCAAATGTATCAATAAAGTAATCATAATTTTGGCGGGAACTAAACATGCCGGCCCTGTTGAAATGTCACATTTCAAAAAAAAAATAATAATAATAATAATAATAATAATAATGATAACAATAATAATAAAATTAAAAATTCAATATTTATTCGGTGGGTAACAAACACACTCGCGTCACCGAGCGCTTCACCACACCCATAATTGTCTTAATTGTCACCACTGTACAACACCATCCTTCCCAGGATGAAGTTCGGTGATCCTGCCAAGTCGCCATCTCTGTGGAGGAAGATTCACATCCTTAAGTAGAACTAGCGCTCCAGTCAAAAGAGATGCATTAGATTTAAGCTTCCACTTTGTACGTTCTTGCAACGTATGCAAGTAATCATTAGACCAGCGGGTCCAAAATGTTGGGTTAGTTGCTGCAAATACTTGTAGCGAGATAAACAATTAAACTTCACATCGTGCAAGTTTTCTTGCGGAATTGCAGTTAACGCCTCGCCCATAATAAAATGTCCAGGTGTTAGAGCGTCCATATCACTTGGATCGTTGGAAAGAGGTACAAGAGGTCGGGAATTAAGGATAGCCTCTACCTGGGTCAAAACGGTATGAAATTCTTCATAAGTAAATTGTACTGTATTCATTATTCTTTTGAGATGATGTTTGGCAGACTTTACAGCCGCCTCCCATATACCCCAAAATGGGGCGATCGAGCTGGAATAAAGTGCCACTCGATCTGATTTTGAGCCAAAATGAACGAAATATTTTGTCATTATTTAATTTTGCAATTCTACCCAACTCGTGATTCGCACCTACATAATTAGTGGCATTATCAGAATGTAAATGTTTACAACACCCTCGTCTTGATATAAACCGTTTGAATGCGCTCAAAAAACCATCAGTAGACAAATCACCAACAGGTTCTAAGTGAACAGCCTTAGTCGTTAAGCAAATAAAAATGCAAAATAGGTTTTAATTAATTTCCTATTCCTTAATCTTCCATCTTTCACTAGATAAGGTCCTGCAAAATCAGTACCAACTGAATAAAAAATACGTGAAGGTGTTATTCTATAGTTGGGCAAGTTGCCCATCTGTGGATATATTGATGGAGGATTAGCCCTAAAACATATCATGCAAGTTCTTAAAACACTTCGAACCGCTTGTCTACCATTTAAAGGCCAAAATTGCCTTCGTATAATTGATAATAAAATTGTGGGCCCGCGTGTAAATTCTGATAATGTTCGTGACGAATAATTAATTTTGTTAATGAATGAGCCTTAGGCAGAATCATAGGGTATTTGTGATCAAAGTTTAAATTTGAATAAGTTAATCTACCGCCTACTCTTATTATTTCATTTTCATCTAGAAATGGGTTAAGTGTCGCCAACTTACTTTTACAATTTACCTTTTATATCGTTTAAGCGATTGTATATCTGCTGAAAATGCACTAAATTGCGCTAACTTAACCAATTTAAGAGTAGCGTTATTTAATTCAGTTGCTGTCAAAAAAGGTGAGATAATAATTTTATCCTTTGATTTTAATAATTTAATAAACCGCAAACAGTATGCTGTTACATGTTGTAACTTATGAAAAGTAGAATATTGTTCGAATAATTCGAAGGAACATATTGTAGTATTTAAAGTAATTTGGCCTTTGGCTTTAAGTTCGGGAATGTCGTTTGATATTCGCGGAATATTTTGCGGCCATTCCGACATTTCCTTTAAAAGGTAAGAAGGACCGTGCCACCAACATTTAGATTCTAGTAATTGTTCAGGTGTGCACCCCCTAGACCCTATATCTGCAGGATTGTCTCCTGATTTAACATGTCGCTATTTGGCACCGTCAATTAATTGCTGTATTTCAGCTACCCGATTACAAACGAAAGTTTTCCAGTTACTTGGATGCTTAGCTATCCATGCTAAAACTATGCTGGAGTCGCACCATAAGAAGGTTTCTTCTATATTTAAATTTAAGGCTGCAATCGTTTTTTTTCTAATTTGGCCAATAAAAGGGCACCACAAAGTTCCAGCTTAGGAATAGTCAAGATTTTAAGAGGCGCAACTCTTGTTTTAGCACATACTAAGTTAACTGAAATTTGCCCGGAATCATTTATTGTTCTTAAATACACATTAGCGCAGTAAGCTTTTTCAGATGCGTCGCAATAGCCGTGCAATTGTATATTAGACATATTAACAATAGTAATTTGTCTGGGAATATTAATTTTATTTAATATTGGAAGGTGGGAGAAAAAATGCAAGCATAAATTGTGCAAATCTGGAGGTAATTCCTGATCCCAACCTATATTAATTTTCCATAAACTTTGTATTATGCACTTGGCTGTAACAATAACGCAAGCAAGTAACCTGAGCGGGTCATAAATTTTGGCTATAGTGGAAAGTATAGTTCTTTTAGAAAGTTTTATATTGTCATAATTACTTATGTCATTATTTAGCGCAAAATAAAATTCATCGTTTCTAGAATTCCAAGACATTCCTAAAGTCTTCACGTTTTTTTCGTCCGAAATGACATAATTTGAATCTCTTGAATCGTTATTTGAATTTTGAAACACATTAGAATCGTTTGATATCCATTTACGCAACTCGAATCCCGCGCTGCTTAAAACGGTTTCTAAATTTTGTTTTAATTTTATGGCGTCATCAATATTACATGCGCCAGATAGCAAATCGTCCATATAAAAATCATTTAAAATAACATCATAAGCAAGTGGAAATTCATTTTTATTCTCTATAGCAACTTGCTGTAGACAACGTGTTGCCAGGAATGAAGCCGGTCCTGTACCGTAGGTAACTGTTTGTAATTCAAAATGTCTTAAATTTTCATCCTTGCTTGCGCGCCAAACGATTCTTTGAAATTTTCGATCCGTTTCCTTAATTGATATTTGACGATACATTTTAGTCACATCTGCAACCAAAACTATATTATGTTTGCGAAATCTGACTAATATTGAAAATAAGTCATCTTGTATGCAGGGTCCGATCATAAGAACATCGTTTAAAGAATTATTATTGGTAGTTTTCGCGGATGCGTCGAACACCACGCGCAATCTTGTGGTTAAACTATCTGTTTTTAATACACTATGATGCGGTAAATAATAACCGTCTTGCAAATCATTTTCTTTTATTTCTTTCATGTGATGCAGTGTTTCATACTCCTTCATGAAATCTCTGTACTGTTTATATATATATGGATTATTTTGTAGTTTACGTTCAACTGAATAAAACGCTTAATTGCTTGCTCCTTGACTCCCCAAGTTCTTTGTTTTCCCGAAAAGGTAAACTTACGACAAATCGACCTTGGTAATCACGACTAAAGTTATCAATAAAATGAGTCTCGCAATCATTCTCTTCTTGACTATATTTACCGTGCTGCAGATTATACGAATTTTCAACTAACCAAAATTTTTCTAACTGAACATTTAATTGCGCGTTCGAACTTCTATGTGACGTAATTACATTACAAATCGCACTTGTTGTAGCATTAGTCGTTATCGGACCGGAGATTATCCAGCCTAAAACTGACCGCTGAATTATTGGTTTATAATTATTTATTTTTATTTGACCAGGGCGCAGCAAATGCCAAAAAATACCAGCACCCAAAAGTATATCCACTTGGCCTGGAATATAAAATTCTGGATCCGCTAAAGGTAATTCATCGGGTATATCTAACGATTCACAGTCAATCGAAATCTGTGGCACACTCTCCGTAATTTTGCTTATAATTAAAAGGTTTAACTTGCTCGAAAAATTGTTTTGAGTGGATTGTATCGTGCATTGCGCCTTGCTTGTAATGTGTGTTAACACCTGATTAATGCCCGTTACTGGCGTATTTATTTTGGTAGATTTTACATTTAATTTGTCAAAAAACTGTCGGGTGATAAAATTTGATTGACTACCACTATCTAGGAGTGCTCTACACTTTCGTGGTTTACCTTGACCATCAATTACATATATGATAGCGGTTGATAATAAAATATAATTATGATTTGACTGTGCATAATGACTTAAACTAGTAGAACATGAGGTGTTACTCTCGTTCACCTGATCTGGATAAGACATCTCAAGGCTTTTACATAAATTTTGTGAAATCAAAGTTGAATTTTGCGTATTATCAAGCTGGGCTTTGCGATTATCACCATCCATTTGCGCATTTGTACTATTTATGCGATTATGATTATCCTTTGCCTTAAAGAAATTATTTGTTTCTGATTTGTCTTTATTAAAATGAAGCAACGTATTGTGCCTTTTTGACAAATCTTGCAAGTGCCACCTCGACAAACTGACGAGGAATGACCTGTTTTAAAACAATTTATACATTTATTTAATGCCTTTATGCGTTCAAAGCGTATATTTGGCTCTAAACGTAAAAACTTGTCACATGACGATATAAAATGAGAACCTTTACAAAATATACAATTTCCTGTTTCAGCACTAAAATGTGCATGAGAAGATCTTTGTTCAAATCTCTTTGCCCCTAACTGATTATTATGAATTTTCGTATTTAACGTTTCTAGTAGTAAACATCTGCTGTGCACAAAATTAGTAAAATCTGTAATTTTAGGAGATATTTCGCTTTTTGTAGCTATTTCCCATCTCTCTTTGTTCCAAGATCTAATTTGGAAGATAACAAATGAATCAAAATAGTATCCCATGTGCCTACAGGCTGTTCTAAATTTTCAAGCGCTCTGTAATGGCGTAAAAAGGTATCTAAAAATTGTCGTAATGACGTATGAGATTCCTTCACAACGTTAGGTAACTCAAATATATTTTTCATATGGCTATGAATTATAATTTTTTTATTTTGATAGCGCTCTTTTAACAGATTCCAAGCTACTGGATAGTTTGCATCTGTAATTTCTAAATTATTTATAATTTGAGCGGCATCACCCTTTAACGAAGCTTGCAAATAGTAAAATTTTTGTATGATAGTTAATTGCGTATTTTCGTGTATCAATGCATTAAAAGTATCATGAAATTGTACCCATTTATCGTAGTTGCCAGTGAACTCTGGAAGATTAATATCGGAAGTTTAATATTTAATATGCTGTTACCCGTTAATGTATCTACTGTAGGTGTTATAGGTAATGTTTGACACTTCACCTCTGTAACCTGTTTTTTCTCTCGCTGAACAGCTATGTAATGATCTGCGATTGCAGTTATCCTAAAATAATTATTTTCAAATTCTTCGTACTCATTGGTTTGATTTTCGCTAGAATCTAACATTACGATTTCAAATTGTAGTGATTTGAAATCATCCCAAACAGACTCAATTTTTGTAAACGTCTCTCTAATTCTGCCACCTGTTCGGAGGAATCACTCAAATTTTTAGAAATTGTTCAAATCTAGTCAACTGACCTTTAATGAGCCTCGTTTCATTACTAAAGCATATAATTGTTTTTCCATAACGACAAAATATTATTATCGCGAGAAACGTAAAAAATTATATTAAAAATATATCAAAAATTTTGAATTAAATTATGTTGTTTTATTATTATAAAAGAAACAAATATTATGTCCCTTTTGACCTTAGCATGGGCTAGACTGACCTTAGGTTTTTATTATTAACGTCTGCTTCTCAGCGCTGCTGTTGCAATTCGGCTCGAATGCACCAAAAATTATGTATAAAAATGTAAATTATTATTTATTTAAGTGGACTGTAAACTCAAATTATAAAATTTATTTCTAAGACAATCTTGCCGCTTAGCTTAACTGTATGTTAAAGAATAATGTCTAATCGGACTCGCAGGTCCATCAGGTACGCTAGAAATCACAGCGACCTCCAAATGTATCAATAAAGTAATCATAATTTTGGCGGGAACTAAACACTCATATTTTAATTTTAAGCAAGAAAATATGTAAAAAATGTAAAGTGCTTTATTAATGAAATTGACGAATATGCCTGCACTTACATACGATCTCATAATTTCATTATAAAACGTTATATTCTTTTTAAAGTTGACTTTTTTTCACTCTTCTGAGCAAGAAGGTAATATATTATTTTATTAATCATAATAATAATAATAATTATTATTATTATTACTATTAATTATAATAATAAATCAAAATAATTTCGAAACGATAGGTTTTTATTTATTTATGTAAAGAAGCCAGAAAAAATTTTAAATTTAATTCGGCAGATATTAGTCTAAATTTTTCTGTTATCAATTTAATTATAGAACATAAAACATAACTTTGTATAAATCAAAAATAAAATTATTCTTCAGTTTCGTTGTGTTTTACTCAAGCTGTATGAGGTGTATGGATTTGAAAAAGCATTGACGTTGTTTTCATTTTCTTGAGATATAGGGGAGGGTGGACTAAAGCAGGTAAGTTAAGGTTCATCGATCAATATGGATCACTTATTTAAAAAAAAAAATTCATACATATACAAAATATAATAAATAAACTTTCACTTAACAAAAAAAATTAGATTTCTGTTTTTACGTTGAAAAAAACCGGTGCGTATACTTATGTACGCGTGTTAGAAGTTTTACTTTTTTGGCGTTACTAAATTAAATATAACCATGTGTTATGTTGCGTATCTTGCGTTTGTGTATAGCTAGACCAGCCGTAGCGAACCAATAGCATGCGTGGCACCTATAAATAGTTTTTTTGCACGTTATCAATTTTACAATTGTATCCAAATATTTTGACAAAAACCGAAAACCAATTATCGGTTTAATAATGGATTTGGAAGCAAATGAATATGATGGGTTATTGGACAAAATAAAAAAAACGCAGAATAATCAATAAGAACTTAATTAATGGAATAAATAATTTTGCGAAGCTGCGGCGGGTCATCTTGTAAATAATAATGTTAAGGGCTTTGTAGCAATTGGAGTTTCATTAACATCCAAAATTTTAAGAAATTATTGCTTTTTAAATTTCGTAACGTTATAAGCCAACTTTGGTGTCAAACGTGATCTGACATCAAACTGACAGAGTTCAGGCAGTGTAAATACATACAGTATAAATTCGAGTTAATATATCTACATACGGGACGTTGCCCGCTTTAGGCGACCTTCTTCTATGGCCAAGTTATTTAAAAAAAAAATCAACTGTGTAAAAATGCGCAAGCTATAGGTAATTTTAAACAATAATGTGTAAATAATTTAAAATTAAGCCCATATTGATTTATAGGCAACTAGTAGAAAGAAAAACACTATACGCTGCCTTTAAGCACCTTCATGAATTGGGTAAACACATAAATAAATCGATGATGGTAAAAGTAAAAAATTAACCGAGATTACGGTGTAAACATACTAAACGATGAAAAATAATTGGTAACAGATTTATACAAAAAATTATAAATTTTTATATTAATCTATAATCAGAAAAACATTAAATAATATAAGTATTGCTATAATGAGTAATTTTACAGAAAAAATGAAAGAGCTCCTACCGGGCGATCAATAAGTAAAAATAGGTAGCAACCCAAAAAAAACGGTTGGTAAGAAATGACCAGTGGATGGCGGTCTAATGGGAATGTGTTTAAAAGTTATTTCCAAGCAGCCAACTTAAAATAGAACAAACAATTATAATGAATTTAATAAAATCTTTTGCCAACTACCTTTTACTTTTTGATCTCTCGATATATAATTATGGGACTCTATATTACTACCAATTAATTAATGATATTAGTTAAAAAACGACATAGCTAATTGTGAGCTAGAAAATTATGTTTTTCTAGTTAGCTTATGACTCGAAATCACACAGCGATTTCGTGACGTAAGGGTTTTTGGAAAATAATTCCACTGAATTACCAACCACACACTGCTCAAAATCCTGTAAAATTTACAACATTAAAACAATGAACAAAATATATTGAAAATAAAGAGTAAATAATAGAAGTAATTATTCCAAAGTAATTCTAATTAAGGTAAAAGTCCCTATTATGAGACGATGTCCCGATTTATGATACATTACGTGAATACATTAATTTATTCAAAAAGTACACAATAATCTTTTTAAAAAATACAAAGAATACATAACTTCATCAATTTTGAAAGCAATTTACTAAGTTTGCAGTTATTCTTTTGTTATTGTAATAAGAAAAAATATAAAAGTACCTATAAGCGGTTTGACATTTGCACTTGAATACACGCTCTGAGCAAAGTTGGGCGACAACGACTATTCAATTTTTCAGTCGCGTTAAATTTAATTGCCACTTCTATTTACATATGTGCATTATATGATATTTGAAAGCTAATGAGTATTAGATTTCAATTCTATAAGCATTTATGCTATTTTATGACTATTTTATGACTATTTTCGACTGTATCATTAACACCTACACTTATAAACTTGGACGTACCGGTTATTTGAGACATTTAAGAGTGTATCGCCCAATAGGGACATACTATTTTGCTTGTCCGGACTTCAAGAGACAGTTTACATTTATAAGTTTTAAATAAACAACCAACGATATTAACTATTTAAAAGTTTAGTTCTGTAATATGAAGTATTGTTGATTAGTACAGCTTAAAATAATTATTTACGAGTAAGTATTTTTAATGAAATAACGTTATATTATAAACCTAACCTACAATCATAAAATGAAACTTTGTTGTACTTGAGCAATTTTTTTTTTTAATAATTAAATAAGTTTTTAATATTTTTACATATATTATATGTATATTGATTTATAAAATGTTTTGGATTAAATAACAACAGTGTGCGAAACAAAAATTTTAATTAAAAACTGAGAGAATGGAGAATAAACAAAAATCAAAGAAGACAAGAAAGCAATCTAAATTAACAAAAAAAGAACAAGTTGTGCTCAAATGTGAAGAGTAAAATAACAAAGAAAAAGATTAAAAGGAATAACTATGATCCGTTAAGTTTCGAAAAAGCTTTAAAGGCGATCTTTACGAAAGGCAGTAGTTGCCTTTGGAGTACCTGTAGCTACACTAGGTAGAAAGAAAATATTGGTCCTACTGAGAAGATAAAAATAAGACAGGACCGAGCACAGTGTTATCATCGAAAGAAGAGGATGATATTTTCAAGTGGGTGCTGGATAGAGCTGCGATGGGAGCGCCTTAGGGTGGCGCAAAAAAACAGACTATTTTTTTTTGTAGTCTCGAGGAAAAAAATGTTAGTTTTTGATGTTTTAAGAGTACCTCCAAAGGGCAGCTCAATAAAAAAATTTTAAGAGGTCGCTCAAAATTTTTTAAAATTTCAAAATCCGTCAAAAGACAATTTTTTTTCTCGTTACGGTATAATTTTATAGACAAACAAAAAATAAGTTTCTGAAAGTTTCAATTAAAAATTTGAGTTTTAAAAGGTCGCTCAGAATTTTTTTTATTTATTAGTGCATCACTTTGGATTTTTCGAGCGACATTTTAATATTAAAATTAAAATTTCATACATTTTTTCCATTATTTATTAAAATAATAAACAAAAATTCACCACGAGATGAACTGAAAATGAAACACATGACAAAAAAAAACAAAATTTTATTAAAAAGTGCGTATTAAATTTGCTTTATTAGCATTGGGATATAATCCAAAGTGATGTACTAATAAATAAAAAAAAATTCTGAGCGACCTTTTAAAACTCAAATTTTAAATTGAAACTTTCAGAAACTTATTTTTTGTTTGTCTATAAAATTATATTATAACCCGAAAATAAATTTCAACAGAAAAAAAGAAAATTAATAGAACAGGTTAAAAAGCTGCAAAAAAAAATTAAAGAAGAAAAAGAAATTTGATCTTACGATAATTTTCGTTGATTAGTCGTTTAATTTACAAAAATTTAATGATTTGTTGTCCTAAATTGATTTTTTAACTGTCTCAATAATGGGAACCTGCATCATGAGACACTGGGGCCATACACCTTTAAAGTGTCTCATAAATAAGGACACAGCGGTTCCCATTACAAAAGCTTATTTTGAAGTATTTTTAAATTAATATTTAGTGCAAACTCAAAATATTAATATAAAAATGATAAAACATATGTATCATTTAATTTAAATTGTGTTTTACACTAAAACTGATTAAATAATAGCGCTAATGTTTGACCTACCTAGAAATGTGTCTCATAATAGGGACTTTTACCTTAATTTTATCGCTTCTAAATGTATGAAAGAATCACATTAATTAACGATAACGTCCTACCAAAGCGATTGAATAATTTAGAATAATCTAATTGCAAGATTTACTTTACTCTGACAATTAAACTGGTCTTGTTAAGAAAGAAGCAAGCTAATTGTGTTTAACTTCATGTAATATTTGATACGATTTTCACACTAATAGAATTCAGTTTAAAAATTTCTTTTATAATTGCTTATTTTACTGGTTAACGAATTTTATACGAAGTTGGTTTTATAGATTGCTTATGCAAACTAAGAGTAAGTAGAAATGCATAATAGAATAATTGAATATGGTAGTGGTCACTGGATAGTACGTGAGAAGTTTTGAAACTAGCTAAAATGGAAAAGTCGGAAGTAGAAATTTACTCCTCAAGCTAGGCGCGATTTATCTAATCAAGTTATCGCTTTAAAAGGAGATTTAATAGAAACAGAAGTGAATAATACAATTATTAATTTGTATTCTTAAGAACATCGTATTAAACGACCTGAGCAAGATGTTTAATCCTTGTTATCTCCGGAATTAGTCCTACTTCGTTTGTCTCAGCTCACAAAACAGAAAATTGTTAGATTGATTGAATAAAATAGTTAATATAATATGCCTGGATACAATATCACGTTTTAATTTAATTCTATTCCTCTAGTTAGCATACACTACTGCTTTCAATGCGCACATCGTTCTGCCTTTTAACAAACTTCGGCTTGCTTCTCGGCAAGTTTGCGCCCGTGCTCATTTTAGGAAGTTTTCCTTATAATTACAAGGATATTAAATACCGCAATCGTTTCGCATTCCTATTAAGTGTTCTTTAAATTCGACCACACGAACATTTTATGGATTTGCTCAACACATTCTTCTTCAACTAAATCCTATTGGAATTCCGATGTTATCTTTGATACAAAACCAATATTAATCTGGCAGTTCAACCTTTTTCGATGCTTCTAGCATTCTAAACTGTCCTATCTAACTAAGTTAAAATTTGCCTTCAGAGAAGGTTCTCGAATATTGAATTGAAGCGTTCAGCGTCATTTCATTTGTTCAAATCGCATGGAAAACTGTTGTATTTTCATAACTAAACTTTAAAGTATTTTAGATCAAATTGTGTTCTAATACGGAACAAAATGAAACTTTGGAACGACCGTCTAATATCTATAAGAAATTCTATGATTATATTTCCTAGAGGACTGTTTACTTTATTTGGGTTTGTATGTATATACGAAATTTATTGATTACATTCAATTTAATTTTAAGCTCGACGGTTACCATCGAATAAATTTTAATTGGAAAATTAATTTTGCAAAGATTTTTTAGAATTGTTATTGTAAGGAAAAGTAGAATATTTAACAAACCAGAATTTTGAATATCAAATCATTTATAGAATAAAATTGGATATTAATTTCACAATACTACTTACATCAAAAATTATATTACATTGATAAAGTCGTACATTGCAAAAGGAATGCGGACGTAAATAATGAAATTTTCTGGAGTTCTTCTAACAATGTTTTTATTTTTTTGACACAAGCAGATTTAATTTGGAAAAATTAAGTTTAAATAATCGAATTATGATAAACAACATTGTTATTGAATACGTAAATAAATTTGTTAATACGAGTACATTTATGGAAACTTGCTAATATAGGAACTAAATTGCTATAATAGTTCATGTCTTCAAATAAAGTTAGAGGTCTACATTGGCGCAATGAGATTTGGTTCTCTTAAAATTTGAAATGCTCGTTCAAATTTACAGAGCAGCCTTCGCTCATTAGAATTAAACAACAATCTTCTCGTTAAATAATTTTAGATATGCAAAAGTTTTGTTAGTGATTAATAAATAAGTAACATTTATACATTTACTATCTAAAATGGAACATCACCAACTGTGTTGCATCGATTTTGTTCAAACTTGGCATACAGACTTACTGTTGCATACCAATATTTGATACATTAGTAAAAAATGCTGGCGAATAGTTTTTATTGAGTTATAAGATGTTAACCTTCGGACGGGCCCGCACTTTATTATAACACCAGCGGGGGCGCGTTGTACTTTTTTACAACATGACAATTTTTAATAGTTACAGTCAGAATTTCTATCAGGTGCTGTAAAGACTTTGTTATTTTTTCTAAAGCTTTTTGTTTTGTCGCTGTAAAATCATTTTTCTAAAAAAGTTTATAGGTAAGTATACAAAGTGCGAATGTTTCACACTAGAGTTTTATTTAAAAATGTACTTATAAGTTATTTTCGACACCCTTACTTTAAAGGTATATAAAATTAAATATAATTCTCAAAAACAAGTCCAATAAGACAACCAATTACCCTGCATATTACTCTTTATTTAAATTAAATCTTCTAAGAATTTTATCTGTGCCGAGTTGGGATATCTACAATTGCGTCACTTTCAATCCTGTGCCGAGTCGGGTCATTTTTAATCCGTACACCTGTGTCGTGTGCTGAGATGGGTATACCCCGCTACTACTACTTCCGGATTCATGTTATTGTCCTTCTGAACGAACTGCGCAAAGCCTTGAGGGATATTTACATTTTTTTTTAAACAACATGTTTCTATTCTACTAGCGGTTTTCTACAACTGACCTACCGTCTATTACTCAACATTAGTCTAGGAATGCACCTGTCTACAAGCGATCAACTCATTACATTAAAGCAATCAATAAATGTACAAAAAATAGCAATTTTTATTAATTATATCAATTAGTTTTTAAAATTCCAAAAAAAACTAAGTTATTGCTTTTGTGTGCAAAATATAAGACATATAAGTTTTTTAAAGATTTAATAGGTTATGACAAATATGTAAACACAGCACGTCCACGTATGAAGGCCAGCACCGTCGCATTTCGATTAGTGGCGTGTGTAAAATAAATAGATTAAATATAATACAAATTCTTTGCAAATTAACTAATTCTAAAAAACATTATTTATGTTTTTAATGTTACTGGTTCTTCCGTAAGAAAGGCAGCTACTTTCCTTCTGTAAACACACCACCAATTCCTTTTTATTATTCCTGAAATATTTCTGAATGAAACGTCACTAACAAACAGACAAATCTGTGTGACCAAAAATTGAACTTCTGCGCATCCAATCGTTCGCCTTCATATGTGGCGCGTGCTGTACATTCTTCTATATTCATGCATTAAAGATTGACTGTTACACTAACACTAGAAATAAGTGGTTAGCCGTAGATTAAACATTAAAGAAAATCTCTTTTCCATTTTAAAAATATTTTAACAATTTATATTATTTTTTTAATATATGCTATTTGATTTTGAATGTTTCACACCGTTATTTATTTTATATTATTTATATATATGTAAAGAAAATGTATTTCTTTAATTTTAAATTTAGATTAAGTTAGTTATTAAAAAAACAAAGAAATTGACAAGACATAAATAACTTTAAATGTCGTTTTATAAGATTCAATATTTTAATTATCACAAAATGACAAAATAAATAATGTGTTGCTCTAAAATTAAAGTTTATTTATAACACATTATTAAAAAAAACTTACCTAAAATTAAAGAAACGACATTTAAAGTTATTTATGTCTTGTCAATTTCTTTGTTTTTTTAATAACTGACTTAATCTAAATTTAAAATTAAAGAAATACATTTTCTTTACATATATAACTAGCAAAATTCGCTTTGCGAATTCTGCAAGACAAAATCGCTTCGCGATTTTGTGTAATGCATTGCTGTGAAATTAATTTCATTATATAATTTAAATGATTTGCGTTTAAGACATTCGATTCATGGTACAAGTTATATTTTTTTAAAAACATCCAAAACTTTAGAATGGTGTGATCAGAACAAAATTGCTTTGTGAACAAAAAGTAAATTAAAGTAAAATTAATTCCCTTACCATCATTAAAATAACTTTATCAATATTGTATGCCGCTTAATAATAAAATAACTACTTGTTCATTTTTTGTAAATAAACGCTGTTTGCGTTTAAGGCCTTCGGCTCCTAGCAAAAGTATGTAGAAACATATTTTCAAATAACCATGGAACTAAAATATTTGCTAAGTTATTAATTTTTTCTTAAAAAAAAGTTTATGTCAAATTGACCATTCTTACACTTTAAAAATTCATTGCAAATGTCGTCAAATAGAGCTTTTGATTTTGTTTTTGGATTGTGAAGTGCCGCTGCCGGCAGTGCTAGGATACGATATTTACCTCCAGAAGAACAAAATTTCCACGAATCATTTGTGATCCGCAAGCTCTGCTATCAGAGGGGTGCGAGCTGGTGTGAAGGTCTTTTAAAACTTTTTCTGTTTACTAAAGCCGCGTCATATCGTGTATACCATAATTTTAAAGCTTTTTCCATTTTCCTTTTAAGCCTTTAAAAGTACACGTTTTATAGTGAGAATTGCAATCGGCAAAAAAATTACCTTTTAATTGGTTTCTTAACATTTTTTAAGCCAAAGTTAACGTTTAAGAAATTAAAATTATAAAGAAAATGATCTTGAAACTTTAAGGATTCCGTTCGTGTACATCACGGGGTGCCATTAAATCGTTTAGGATGTAAAAAAAACCTCAAAATTAATTCGTTTTAGCTAAACAATATTCTCATTCGACATTTATCGGCAAAAGACGTAGGTACCGTTAACAAAAGGGGAAAATTTTCATTTAATACGTAATAAGTAGCAAGTTTGACTCTAAATAGGGGTAGTATAAGACGAAGATATATTAAACAAACAATCAAAGTCTAAAAACAAATTTTAATATCCCTGTTAAAATTTTCCATGCTCGCTGATATGTTAACTTTTCTATAAGTAAGTATATTTCGAAAGCATTCCATGTGATTAGCAAGAGTGATGCAACCTGAGAAATTTGACAATATAATCAATTTTTAATTTTTGCAATTCTTTCGAAGTTATTAATCAAGTCCATTCACGCTCGATTCAAAAATGTCAAATTAACCTTTAGCTAATTATATGATTTTTTTGGTTCTTTCGATGTTTTTGATTACATGTATACCCTGTGACTAAATCATGGATCACTCGATTTAATTTACAGTAAAATCTCTCGTGGCGATCATCTCTATAAGGAGACCACCTCAAAAGCGGTCATTATGCTTCAGAACAGATATATCGTAATTTAATTCTTCTTAAAATTTTCTTTTAGGTGACCACTCTTTAACCCGACCGCGACCATTAATTGCGCGACCGATACTTTTCAAAATTTTTA